>JAZGTJ010009630.1:0-19141 GCA_036877575.1 Botia almorhae
AATGCAAAGGGTTCTCAGCAAGGGCTAGATGTAGACTAAGTAGATTCATTTGTAAAATATTCTTTTTGACTCTCTGAATTACATCAGATGTCACAGAGGGTCAAAATTTATATAAATGACCTGAATTTATCATAAAAAAAGCTAGTCAGTCATTAGGATAACATGACACACACTCACACACACTTTCTCTCCTTACACAATTCATCTTAATTCCCACTAATCCCACACACTCATACACACACACATAAACACACACACTCATACACACACAAACACACACAAACATACACACATAAACACACACACTCATACACACATAAACACACACACACATACACACATAAACACACACACTCATACACACATAAACACACACACTCATACACACATAAACACACACACTCATACACACACAAACACATGGATAATCTGTGTCAATCCTGTCATATTATTCCAGGATTTTAACTAAATTCAGGTTAAGAGGTCTTGGAAGTCCAACTTATTTTTTATTTCATTTGCTGACACGAAAAGCAGCAACTGATTATGTCACCGTGCCATTGCATAATGCATGACAGCAGAATCTGAGTGACATCATAATGCATAATAACAAGATCAAAGTGACATCATAATGCATGACAGCAGGATTTATGTGACATCATAATGCATGACAGCGGAATCTGAGTGACATCATAATGCATAATAACAAGATCAAAGTGACATCATAATGCATGACAGCAGGATTTATGTGACATCATAATGCATAATAACAAGATCAAAGTGACATCATAATGCATGACAGCAGGATTTATGTGACATCATAATGCATGACAGCAGGATTTATGTGACATCATAATGCATGACAGCGGAATCCAAGTGACGTCATAATGCATCACAGCAAGAACTAAGTGACATCATAAAGCATGACAGCAGAATCCAAGTGACATCATAATTCATCATACAAAGACCAAAGTGACATCATAATGCATGACAGCAGAATCTATGTGAAATCATACTACATAACTGCAGATAGCCCACCTATAAACTCACACATAAGCACAAACATTACAACATTACCTGTATGGGCTCCTGAGTCAGTCGCATTGGCCCCAAACGCTCCTCTGCTGCAGACACCTGAGAAAAACAGAGGGAGGTGTTTCATTCTGTGAAAGTAAAGGTAAACAGGAAACACTTCACAATGTTTTACCATCTCTGATCTCTGAAGCAACATGCTTCATTAATTACATCTTGTTTGTACACAAGAAGTTTCCCTGTTGAATCCTGACCAAAAGTACGACCACTGACACACTTTTAATCCACAAATATTTCCGTCCAAAGAGAAATAGTGTCACACAGGTTGTTGCGAGCCTGGATTCTGTTCCGCATGAGCCACTCCACGTTTGTTTACATCAGTCTGCCTGTTTTCATGATGTTGCAAAACTGTTACGAGCACAAGACGATCCTCCGATCAAATCACACACAGATCACCTTCTGGTTTCCGGACGTGGGAGAAAAACAAAAAATAGGTTGTCCAAACGTTGAGGTATTGACAGAGAACAGGTGGCTCAAAGCCTCATGCGTCATCCACTGTAACACAACACATAAGCTGCTCGGCAGGAAACACACACACACACAGACTAAACCCAGCCCACAATCACTATAAAACATAATGAGCATTTAATTTTGTAAAATAATGTAAGAGTAAAGCTTTAAAGACACGCTAACATCCCATACATGACATTCAGCGTCATTGTGTCTTGTTTTCCAGTAAAAATACATTAGGACATTCTCAGAACATTGGCTAACATTCTCTAACGGCTCTCTCAACGTTCTCTTAGACGTTTTTGCAGTAATGTTACTGGAATGTTTCTCTATATTTTTAAAGAAAAACTCTTACAGTATGTGTAGCTCATTGAAGGCGTACACTGAAATCTGGCACATAAACATGTATTTCCTGTGATCTATGGCACCTATAGATCTATAGAACCTCTGTACTTAACCTCTGTATGTACAAACCCACAGAGACTAAAAGATGCAGAGACACTGAGTGACACTGAGTGACAGTTTGTTAAAGAGAGAACGAGTGTGTCCGAGTGATTCAGGATGCAACAAAAGCCATTACACACAACACGAGAACAGACAGACAATATTAGAGAACACAGATCAAGCTATTTTAAAAATGAATTTCAGTCCATCAGCCTTATTTTGAAGAAAATGAAAGTTCTTTCAACCTTATACATCATATATCTAGTTATTAGTGAAACATTTTAAAAACATTACAGATGTAAAATGTTTAATTAATGTTCTTATAACTGAACAATAACAATAATACAACGTTTAAAAACTGGATGTTTGGAACGTTCCTAGAACTTTTAAAATAAAATTAAAAAAAATATGGAAATGTTAGGGAAACGTTCTTACAACCTAAAATTGTTAGCTGGGTAAATTCTCAGCTCCTAAGTGATGGCTATTAGTCACAAAGCATGCTGGGAAAAAACTGCTTATTACTGAAGCAACATGAAATATGAGGTTGGTGACACATTGAACACACAGTTCTGTTCTGATGGATGAATAAAGAATCAACACACTGACAGCCTGTTTGAGCTTCTGGGGAAATTATGTCATTCTAAACATTAGCTGTAGCTTTTAAAAACACATATATTTATAGAAAATCCACTCGTTCATGCACTGCACATTTTTTATGATTTCATGCAAAATACACACACTCACAGCACAAACGCAAAGTTCACAACAACCATACACAATAAACTACATTACCCACAATTCTCATGCATCATCTTCAGGTACTCTACACATACACACACAATAAAGAGCAATAAAGCGTGTCATTTCTACACCATCAACGATGTTCTGGTGACATTTTAGGTCCCTAGATATAACTCGGGTACCTCTTTGAATGTAAGTCATGACTTTTTCATCAAAAATAATCATGAGTTTTTTTCAGGGGCCAAAATGACAAGAACATTTAGGGATTAAAGTTTCACTGAACTGCTCAACAGAGACTCATTTTTGGTGGTTTTGTCAAACAAGTAGCCCCGCCCCAAGCTCACACCATTGGCTGAACCAGAAGTTGACAAACAAACAGTCCCAGTGTTTACTACACTGTTTAGAAAGTCAAGCTACTAACAGTGTACTTACAGCTGCCTCTGCACATTAAACCATACAACATCAGAAAATGACATCATCTTTCAGGAATGTAATAATGTGATGACATCATAATCTACGGTCTGCTGCTGCTGATACTATAAACAAGCCAGTAATTTTTCTTCTCAATTTGCTTCCAAGTCTTTCAATTATCTTAACAGATTTAACATGCTTCGTTTCATGTTCTCCCTCACTCTCTCTCTCTCTCTCTCTCTCTCTCTCTCATTGTGTTCTCTGGAAAGAGAAACTTCAGCTTTTAGATTTTCTCTTGCAGCAATCAGACGTCTTTCACACACAAACACACACATCTTCAAACACCTGTTTTATCTTGCTGTTGGCCCAAAGTTGGATAACCACAGACAGAGACAATAGCGTGTCATAACACACAAACAGTGACAAACAGAGACTCACACACACAGTGACATAAACACAAGCACACATACAAACAATGACTTACAACTCACACTGACTGAACAAACACACACAAACATAAACAAACGGACACACACATTTGTGACACACAGAACTTGAGACAGAATCAGAACAGAACTGCTGACAGAAGTCAGGCTTTCCTGTAGCTCAGTGGTTTGCGCATAGTGTTAACAACGCCAGGGTCATGGGTTCGATTCCAGGGATTGCACATACTCAGACATTGTATTAATGTTACACTTGGTTATAAGAACTTTATTCAGAAACCATCAATTCTGTAATGCTTTTAATATGTTCCATTAACAACTTAAAAATAACATTTTGATATCCATGATATATAACATTAAAAAAGTTCGACTAACGTTACTGCAAGAACGTTTTGATAACGTTGAGGAATTTTTCATTCTGACTCTGTCTCTCTCTCTGTGTTTTCCTTTCCAGCACATTGTGTGTGTTTTGTGTGTTCAGTCATGTGCTTTAACTAATGACAACACACACATACAGACATAAAACCACACGCTAAACAAAGAGTTTCCTCTACAGACAACAGGGTCATCATAAAACATGATCCCCGCTAAATTTAGAACCCCAGACGACAGAACAGAGCAACAGCGCTGCTTTATCGATTCATATTCACTTATCACACGTTACATAAGAGATATTGATGGTGTGTCCTCAGAAGAACTGCAGAGGACACGACCTAAAGACACATACAACATTACATTTATTGAGTGTATTCTCATGGGTGAGCCTAAACTCCAAACACACAATTACACTGTCTATTTGATTAGCTATGTAAATGAGGACATACCCTATAAAGCATAAGTATAAACACTTTCAGGTAATTGTAAACCTTTCCCTTAAAGAGGTTTTTAAAAGATAAAGCTATATTTCAATCAAATCTATAATTTAAGGTGTCCCTATATGTCCCCAAAGTGAATATTTGTCACAGTTTTGTCCTCGAAGTTCGGCATTTACTGAACACACACACACACACACACACATACACACACATATACACACACTGCAGGAGGAAGCTGCTGAGATACACACAGAGATGTATGACTGAGATCTTAAGACAACATGTGATACACTTTTATCATCAGATTTCATCTGTACAGAGCTGTTCAGTAGTCACTCAGAAATCCCTTCAAAGTGTTCCAGCAGCCCGTGGCTCGTTCCACGAGGACACATCGCTTATGAAAAGATCACAGTTACTGCATTCACTTACATTCATTGTGTAACATTTTAAATGAAGGAAATTACTGTATCAGCTTAACATAGTTTCAGAGTTTAAACTGGAGATGTTCTGCATTGGTTCAGGTCATGATCTCCACTGCAGGAATGTGAAAACATAACATCACTTCCGCATCAAACTTAGAAACATGACATATGAAAGCCCACTGAAATGATTGTGGCCAATCGCGTCACTTTTTCTAAACATTTTGTCATTATTCTGACATCACGTGTCTTTCCAAACCCATGTGACTCCAGACAGACAGGTGAAAGGTGATTTTTGTAAAGCACATGCTGGACACTGGACAGTCACGCTGTGTGTTTCATTGTGACACTGATTCACATGAGATCACATGACGATTGGTAAACAGTCACCAATCAGTACAGTTCAGAACATCAATATCATTCAGTGTTAGATCAATGTGAAGGATTCACTTATAAATAACCTGACAAACAGAGCGTGTTATCTGCAGACACAACTGAACTGAGTGTAATCTTATCTCTGAACACTAATTAGCTCATCTTCCTAACACTGATTCACTCCACATCACATACAGCAACAGTCTTTCACAAAAACAATCTGTAATCTGTAATAATCGTTCTATTGTAAATCCATGATTCATGCTAATTAGATAAGATTCATTCATTGATGATCTCACTTAATTTACATTAAGCTACATTGTGACAGTGATGTGTCTGTAAATCACTGATGTCTCAAAGCACGCTCCCCCAAAACACATCGCTCCAAACGTGTGTGTTTGTGTGTGTGAGGTCTGACATTTATCAGACTGTGTGCATGTGATTGTTGACAGATCTCACAGCCAGAGGGGTAAACAAACTCTCTGGCCCTAACACACAACAGCAATACAAAAACACAGAAACTCGTGCAAAAGTACATTTCCTCACACACACACACAGCAGTGAGTGTAGCAGGCTCTCTCTCACACACAAATAAACAAACACACTCACATTACGTACATTTAACAGACTGTATCAACATCATTATTGTGAATGTGTGTGTGTACTTGTACATCTATCTTCTCACTTTACTCTAAGAGTCCTCACTTCCTGACACCCCTTTAAAGGGCTGTTTCAAGGTTAGAACTTGGTTTTGGGGTTAAGGTTAGAATTAGGTTAAGGTTAGGTTTAGAATAAGGGTTAAGCAGTTAGTTAGGATGGTTAAGGTTAGGGTAGGGGGCTAGAGATTCTATTGTGCCAGTGAAAGTCCTCACAAAGATAGCTGTACAACCATGTGTGTGTGCGTGTGTGTGTGCGTGTGTGTGTGTGTGTGACAGAGAGAGAGTGAAGGAGTTACACATACTTCACTAGCATCATTGAGTTCCCTCCAGTCTCGAAGCGAGAGAGCAGCTGACTCTACCACACACACACACACACACGCCTCAGATTGTACCATTATCTCAACATCTCCTTTCATATTGACAGACGATAAACACAATGCTGGTCTCACACACACACACACAGTGTCCTCTAAAACCCATTACGTAAATCTATACACAAAAGAATATTCTTTATAAATGCTGATAAGTCTGTTTATTTTGCTATCCTAACTAAACACAATGATGTATTTATTTGCATTTTAATATTTGCATTTATTGTTGATGGTTCTCCACTTCTCAAAATGTTTCTCAGAAACATTTTGTGGGTTACGACTCACCAGATGAAAATCAAGAAGGTTCCTCAAAGAACACCATGGTACACCATGGTTCTCCAAAGCATTTTGTATGGTAATACTGTGTGGTATTTTGGTACTTTGTAAAGCCAAACAAAAATGCATTAATTTTGACTGACAATCTCTGGTATAAACATTTTACTTTGCTAACAGTGTTTATTAAGTTTACTTGAATACAAATGTTCTGACAGGGTGGCATTGTGTTTTCAACTCATTAATTCATTTATTCATTATTTAGTCACACATTAAAGAGGCAAAAATAAGCGCTGTGCATGTGCGTAAGCATTAAACAGCGAGTATGCAGTCACTGTCCGACAAGATCGAGGAAATCGTGTGTAAAAAAACGATTCCCATCATCTTTCATTCATTCCTGTTTCATTCATCATACCTTCACGCTGGTGATACTGGTTTGGGTATCGGCCTCTGTGCAGATGTGCCCTCCGCTGTTCTCTCTCGGTTCCCGGTGGGAGTTGGTCCGTGTGTGCCTGCTCTGGTACGCGATCACGGAGGGAATGGTGTCCGCCGCGTCGGTCTTGATGAAGAGGCCGTTCAGGGTGGTCGCCGTGCTCTGCGAGATGGTGGTGGTCTGATGCGGCGAGTTGGACTCGTCCGAGTCGCGACAGTAGATCACGCCGCTCTGCGAGACGTGAATGCTGGGTGCGCAGCCCATCGTTCCCTGCGTTATACGCGGAGGAACGGATCTCAGCCGCGCCGAGCGCTGTCCCTCTGACTTCCCGGCTCCCAGGCCGCTATCACGCCGCCGTTTCCCCGGTGCATTGGCCGGTGGTTGTCTTGCTCAGTTCAACTCTCGCTGTTTTATTGATCAGTGATCAGATATCATATCGGTGATTCCTCGGCTGTTCAACCGTCAGCGTTTGTGCCGTGTCATATTCTGAAAAATAACTACGAATTTTGCTCCCATTTCACCTCTGCAAAAGTTACTACATCTCTGGGTTCCTCGACACGATCCGTGATCATCACATCAGACGTGAATAACGGGCGAGTGAAACGCGTCAGACATACAGTTCTCCTGTTAGACACGCGGGCGTCATCAGTGACAGACTCTCCCTTCATTACATGCGCTCCTCCGTCTTCTGTAGGTTATTAAATCATTCCTAAATAACAGCGAGTTCAGCTGCTGCTGTTTGCACGGTTTATAGAATAAAACTCAGGATATTGAATATCATATGCTTACAAAAAATCATATCTTACGAGTTACAAATATACCATAAAATACCAGTATAATTTATTGCTATGCGAGACTGTGAAAAGTGCTGAAATATTTGAAAGCAACATTATTATGAAGCGATAAGGCTGTTGATAAATTGTAAAGGAGTTTGAAGCAATAGCCTGTCATATGAGCTGGAGTGATGTTATGTCTGTCTGTCATCACAGCTGTGATCTGTCTGTAGGCCGCAGGTAATCACAGTGTGGCTGTTATACACCCATGACTGCTAGAAAAAAGCTCTTGTGTGTTAAACAGCTTACTGAAACTCTGTGCTGTTCTGATTCCATTTATTAGGACTCTTGGAACAGCTCTCCTTGTAGCTCAGTGGGTAGAGCATGGTGTTAGCAGCACAAAGACTGTGGGTTTGAGTCCCACACATACTGATCAAAAGTGTATAAAAGTGTCTGCCAAAGGGATAAATGTAAGTCCGATTCGAGGACCAGAATTAATACGTTCTATTGAAGTCACTTTACATGACATGTCCCACACGTGTGTATTCTGTTCACTTATCACTCCTGCATGCCAGGCCTGTGAGACAAAGTTTGCAAACGTCAATACATCAGATAAACGGATTTGATAGATGCTGCGCTGTACAGTGTGTGGTTAAACATTTCAAATAATCATTCGTAAAATCTCGCACTGTGTATTTGAAATGACTAAACTAACCTTTTTAAATGTCACGTGTGCACTGTACATCTGAGGGTGATGCTAGACTAATAATAGCCCTCGACTTCAAAGGGCAATTAAACCTCTCCAGTTTTACTGACCTCTAGTTCTGGAGCTGAACTGTCAATGTGAGATTGTTAAATATTTTTAATAAGCAATCCTAAGTGGAATTTTAAAGCATAGCTATCTGTGGATTATGTCATTATGTTATGTGTGAATATTATCCTTTTGAATCATTTAAGATTTAAGCTTGTAAATGTTCCGCAGCTTTTTGATATTCACTTTCTACAAAGTACCAGTTTCCCCCTCAGATCAACTGATAGCTGTACAAAATG
The DNA here is from genome assembly GCA_036877575.1 of Botia almorhae. Classification (NCBI taxonomy): domain Eukaryota; kingdom Metazoa; phylum Chordata; class Actinopteri; order Cypriniformes; family Botiidae; genus Botia; species Botia almorhae. The sequence goes on from JAZGTJ010009630.1 coordinate 8,747, forward strand.
TCTCCTCTCGATGACAACATCTCATCAAAGCACTGAAGCTTAACGCTGTTCACTCTGTGTATGATTTTAATCTCCCATGTTGCTTTGACTGCTAACCTGACCTTCTGTTTTCCAGTACACAGCCCCACTCGTGACCGCCCCCTGCCGGAGAACCGCAACACCGACCCGGCGCGATGACAGCGCTTGCAGTGTATCGCGGTGAATGAAATGTTCATTTTAGACTGTTGCATTAATGTCACATTTACTCGGGAAAACAAACAAGCTTAAAATTACTGACGACGACAGAAAGTCCACATAAAAACACATCTGACAATCTGAAAACAAATAACTTCCAAGAACAAACGGTGAGCAGAAATAAGAATTAATGGGCGTCGTTATTATAATAAACATAAAAGCAACGAAATAACTTATGAGAAGCAGCGCATAACGGACCTGTGGTACATTCACACAGAACATTTAATAATATCAACACTTATTATAAACTGGACCTCACACACGCCGAACGGAACATAACGTGGCATTTATCTTTATAACTATTTAAAAATTGCCCTATTAATTAAACCGATTGAACTTTTAAAAACAGTAACACCTCGTTATAAGACGACCTTTAAGGGCCGCATGAAAAGCAAACAGCCCGTGTTTTATAGGATCCTCAACCGAGGGTTAAAATCTTAAGTTTAAGAGCAGATCGGAGTGAATCTCACCTCTGTCTGAGGTCCGGTGGACAGGAGCCGTCTGACCGCGCTCATCTCTCCGCGTACCCGGTCCAAAACCTCGCCGAGCGGTTCGGTTACATGAGATCCCTCTTATTGACTGTTAAAATCTCGTCGAAAGCACATTTTAACAGCACGCTCGCCGCCCGATCGCACAGATGATCAGACACGACCGGGAACTTCTCGAGGTTTTAGGTGGGCGAACTTTCTCCGTCAGAACTTCTCACCCACTCGCGTAGCACGAGCGCACGGGAGCGGGCGGTCCTAGCGCCGCCAGTTAAACGGGGTGACCCTCACGAGAGCTGGGGCATAAATCACCCCCAAACCAAAATTCTTTCCCCTCTACAGAGAGAAAGCGCTTTTATTCCAATCAGTGTATTTTTATTTGCATATTTCGATTAAAATGCCTTTTCATAATCTATTACACAGATAATCATCTTTAAGAACAATTAATGTTCAACTCCTAAGCAAAACACAGGTATTGAGGACTCGGAGGCGCGTGCTTAATTATGTGCTTAATTAAAAAAATCTTTTGAATTTGGGATAATGACCCAGATGTTTTAACTGGTTCTGAGATACCCAGGAACTCATAACAGAAAAAATAACAACAGTGTTACTGTAACTCAATGGGTAGAGCATTGTGTTAGCAGTGCAAAAGGTTAGGGGTTTGAGTCTCAGGGAACACGCATACTGATTAAATGTGCAGCCTGAATGCACTGCAAGTGGCTTTGGATAAAAGCATCATAAATGTAAACTGTTGAGCACAATCATGTACACAGAATTATCCGAAGGGTTACATGGGTTTTTGTTCTCTTAGTTACTAATTGCCAAACAGTAGCTGATGCCTCGACAAAAAACTTCTGCAATTCTGTCTTGACTGAAAGATCACACATAATCCCACATGTGTAACTGCAGCTGTCACTTAAAAAATACAGATGATCCATAAAACCCGTCTCCAAACATACAGTTGGACGAGAGGAATGAAGCATTTTACACTTCAACAAAAACATTTTCTGAAACCACAGGAAACCTTAACAGACACTTCTGTGAGGTAACAGACTGAGACAGACGACAGACGTTTGTTTGTGTAAGAAACTGATTGTATTTAAATTCTGAAATACACTCTTTCTGACCTACAATCTTTGTTTAAAATGAACTTAGTCTATTTACAAAATGTTAGATAAGGTCTTTGTTCCGCCCATGGTAATGACTAGTAAAGCTAGTGTGACTCTTGGCCATACGCCTTTTGAAGCAAACTTAAAAACAAACCACGGATCTATAGAATTACAGCAAGTCACTCCACATCCTGACTTTTGACCCAGGTATTAGGTGATTGGCTGGTTTCAGGAGGGGCGGGGTCAGCCAGGCGGGCTGGGTCAGCCAGGCAGGCGTCTGTAAACCGTTCCCGCGCACGCTCCCAGTTCCGCTGGGTTTTGGTTCTGGTGAGCGAGACATCTTCTACAGACATAGTGACTCCAGAACCGAGACCAGACTGAGCCTTGCGTAGCTGTAGCTGAATCTGCAGCACACAGAAACACAAAAGGTAGTTAGAGGAGGCAGAATAGCACGAATGAAACACTGTGCAACAGGAGAAATCAGAAACCAGTTATACCGGATCTTTCATTCCAGTTCCGTCCTTGCCAAGCCCTTCTCCTCGTTTCCAGCCCATCTTCTCCAGCATCTGTCTACCCTTATTCTCATCACCTATCTCACTGTATAAACCAGCACAAACAGAAACGTTAACACACAGTAATAAAAAGCACAAACTCTGCACAAATACCTTTAATCATGAACAGACGCTCAGCTTCACACTGTCATGTTTATACATAAGAACTGAACTGTTGTATAATTGTAAATGTTTGACTGGAGAGATCGTGTCACGTACACATGAACTGAAGCTGGAGCGTCGTCTCGCTGGAACGTTCCCTCGCTGCCGACCATTTGTCGCCGGTTTTCTGCTCTGTCTTTATACCTGCTGTTCTTCATCGTCTTCTGCTCTTCATAATCACTGTTCTGAAACGCACACACATGCATGTAAAACACACACACATGCATGTAAAACACACACACATGCATGTAAAACACACACACATGCATGTAAAACACACACACATGCATGTAAAACACACACACATGCATGTAAAACACACACACATGCATGTAAAACACACACACATGCATGTAAAACACACACACATGCATGTAAAGTCCAAGACTGAATAAAAAAAGAAAATTGAAATGGCAAATAAGGAAAAAATCTTCATTTGTGACTGAATTTTCTCTTTAATGCCTAGAAATTGTGACATGCACATTCCTGTCCAGCAGAGGGCAGCAGTGGTCAATCCTTAACAACAAAACCTAAAAACATTCTGCCATAAAAACAGTTTGTAAAGGTTATATTGTTTGGTGTATTAGAGAATGTAAAAAAACGTACTTGAAGACCATATTTAACCTTCATCATCTTCAGTTCTTTCTGTCGTTGAATTTCCTTGTCTTCTTTACTAAGAACCGATCCTGAAACACACACGCACACGGATATTGGGTACAAGTCCGGCTTAAATGTTTTAAATGGGTTCTCATACATCTAGTTTAAAGTGACTTGAAGATATTAAGGTTACTTTGAATATCAACAGGTTTGTGTGAGGGTTATTTTAGGGTTAGGGAACAGAAAACACCACAAGCCTGGTACAAAAACAAGGAAAGAATATGAGCTATCCTCACTAATACACATCTGTGTGTGTGTGTGTGTACCTGAGTTGTCCTCTCTCTTATGACGGTTCAGGTGGGCTATGATCTGCCCGGGTTCACACCCATCGCACGTGTCTGTACCAGTGTGAATGTGAAAGGACAAGACTGTCTCGCCCAGCTTCACTTCATCTCCGTGGGTCAGAGGGCAAGGGTCACAGCGAACCTTGGGCTGCAGGAACACATGGACACGCCAGCAGATTAAGTGTCATTGTGACACTGACACATGTACACTGAGAGAGAAGAACTGTGTGTGTGTTACCTGTGATATTCTGTTTCCATTAATGATGGTCCCATTCTGACTGCCCTGATCTATCAACATGTAACACTGCTGCTCCTGGTCGAAATACACCTCAGCATGGGACTAACACACACACACACACACACACACACACACACACACACACACACAGAGAAATTAATTCCGTTTCATTCCTTACACATTATTCCAAAGCAGTACAATATTTGTCTTATCTTTTCATCAAAACTTTAATGTTTTTCTTACTTTACTGATGCCCATCTCAGGGATTCTGATGGCGTGATTCATGTCTTTCTCTCTGAACAGATATACACAAACATTCACATAAAATCTGCTTCAACACAAAAGATAACAGCAGCACACACACAGCGACCCACAAACACACACACCTGCCGATTGTGGCAACAGTGTCGGCTGTGAGGATGAACAGAGTTCCGGTCTCCAGTACAGAAGAGCGAACAACAGTGACCCGAACACACGGTGGCCAGGCTTCTGAAACACACACACACACAGTTCAGGGTAAATAAATGTAGACACACTCCATCTTCTGAAGGTAGAGAAGAAACATAATCAAGATAAACTGAAGAATTTGTTAATCTGAATAATGTGTTTCTTTACATTAAACACGTTTAAAAACACAGAAGGTCTCACTGATACAACACAAAACTGGACGTAAGCATCATTCAAATCTATTCTCAGGAATCCTGCAGTACACTGTTAGTGTATTGGGTTCAGTATTCATGCATGAAAGCATACAGCACAGAATGAAACTTCATTTCCTGTGTGATTTCAATCACTACATTTTGTTGGAACTGCCAGACGTGAAAGCATATCTCATATTCACTGTATGTTAGTTCCTCTCACCGTTCTGTACTTGTGCTTCTATCTCTCTCTCTGGACTCTCAGCAGGCTGAACAGGAGATGAAGCGGAGGACACAGTTGCTGAAGAAGTTTCTTTCTCTCCATCCGACCCTGTGATCTCTCCTTCCTCTGGCTCACTCTTCCCGTTCTCATGTTCCGAGTGTGCCTTCCTGTTTCTGCGAGTCACAGAACGAGACCTCTTCCTCCCCTTCCTCTTCTTCTTCCTCTTCCGGCTGTGCGTATCATCAGAATACGACCCGTTCTCTCTCCGCCTCCTGCTGTGCGTGTCATCGGACCGTGACCTGCTCCGCCTCCGCGTTTTGTTTTTGTCTGTAGAACGTTCTCTGCTTCGGTCTCGACTCCGGGCCCTTCTAGATCTTTCTGTACCGCTGAGTCTCTGGGGGCTTCGGGACCGAGACTTGCGGCCTTTCTTTTGTGATGACGTATCGTCCCTTTTTCCTTTGTGGTGGATTTCGGACTGTCTATCACACTCAGACTCCGCCTCTTTATGAGCCTGTCAATGAGCAAATACTCAGCCAATCAGATGAACGCTCTGAATCCAGTAGCATCTAAGCATTGTTGTCAAAACATTTTCACAATCATCATTTGAGTCTCAGTTTTGAGTTCATGTCTACACCACCATCAAAAACTGTCTGAAATTATATTCGCAAACATTAACTCAAACATAAAATTCTGACTTATTCGATTTAAATGTTCTATTTTTAGCTAACCCATCGAGTTAGTTAAATCCTGAACCTACAGCAAAAACAACAGCACAGTGTCAGCTTCACCAGACAGCTTGGACTCTCTGAGACCCTCTTCTACTGACCCCCAGACTCAAACAACAGTATATTAAACAAATGAAGGAAAGAACCAGAAAACCAGCCGTCAAGAAATATGTTTGTGAAACACTTAAAAACTGAGACTCAAGCAACAAGACTTTGACAAACTTTGTTTAAAAGTGTGTTTTGCTAAAATCTTACACATCTTACACTCGTCGAAAACAGTGTCAACAAGCAAATACAAACCATCGCGAATATAAATCCATGTTAGAAAGTATGTGTCCATCTGTACTTACCCCTCCGTCGGGACAGGAAGCTTTCTCTGCACTCTTCGCTGACTTTCTGTTTTTCCAGTCTTTGCTCTTCCTCTGTGGCGTCTGCTCTGTGTCAGGATGTGCAGTGGGCATCTCAATCCTGGAGTGGAATTGATATTTTCCACTTTCTGGGTCATAATAATAATACATGCCTGTATTGGCATCGTAGTACAGCTGACTGGACTGTGCAGGAGGGAAAAACACACGTGCGGTATTCAGATGACACAAGATTGCACAAATAATGGCCAATACACAACATTCAAATGTCCCAAGAGAAGTCAAGAGTGTGTTTACTGTGGAGGAGGAGCTTACAGAATCATAGTAGAATCCAGTGCTGTGGTCGTAGTACATGCCAGAATTTTCATCAAACACGAAGTGGGTCTGATTTAGAGCTTCCTCTGCGGTCGCTCTGAGCATGTCTGCTATAGAGCCGCCTTCTTCAGACGCCCCCTGAAAACATAACAACACTGTATGTTTACTACACCCTAATAATAACTACATCAACCAACAGAATACAGAAACAAACAGATTGTATTTATTTTGTCTGTATTTTGTATTATGTTAACTGTATTGTAGGCAGACTTTAACTTTGTATTATTTAAGGAATATTTTAGACTGTTTAGTTTGATTGTTTTTACTATATGTTTAGTAATTTTAACTAAATTTGAGACTGTTTTGGCTAAGTGGGGGTTAGTTTTGGTAAGTGGTGTTTTGGTTTAGTGGAGTTGCATTTAAATAAACGGATGACATTTGTCAGTATTGATCAGAATAACAAACACTTGCAGGTATGCAATGTGACAACAGTAAACCTTAAAACTTTAAAACTCTAATTGGTCAGTTTTAGAGTTTACAATGCTGTAGATGAACGGGTTATGACATCACATCAAACGCACATATCTGCTGTCAGGCACAGATAAAGACATCTCTGTTGAGGGAAGATCACTTGATCCGTCGTGCTGCTCAGGATCGGCTGGTACCATCTCAGTGGCCAATGGAAGCACATCAGTTTGTTCTGATGAAGACTCTGGAGTTTCCATGGCAACAGCCTCTTGCGTTTCCACTGTTGTCTGTGTTTCTGACTGGTAGTATCCGCCATAGTAATAATTATAATAATCTGTTTAAAGGAGACATTTGTCACATCATTGATGACATGATGGATGACTGTAATATTAAACAATAGATGATGACCCACCTGTCTCTGTCCAGGTGTACTCTTCCGTCTGAACCTCAGCATCCAGTTTGTCTCTCTCTCTTTTCTTTCTCTCGTGGATTTCTGCACTCAGTCTATCGACCTAACGGACAAACACCAAGAGCAACACACAGAAATCAACAAACAATAACAGTGCAAGAGCTGCTGGTCACATGTTAGAAGTCATGTCATAAATACGAAGCTAGTTTTGCCTCACCTGCTGTCTGAGATACTGGTTGTAGCTCTCTGTCGTCTTCTGCAGACGCTCGCTTTGGCTGAGCTGTTTCTGTAGCTTCTGCAGTTCATCCCTGCAGGTCTTCAGTTCCTGTCTCAGCACCTCTGCCTGAGATCTCAATGACACGAGCTCTGATTCCAGTCCCTGATCATTCACTTCAGGTTCTGAATCTCCCTGCACATCCATAGCCAAAATCCTTCTGTCTGAAACCATGTAGATCAGGAAAGAGTTAACTGCTTTATACAAAACACACAGATTCACATACAGATTCAAAACCTCATTACACAGAACTAGTACACCAGGTAAATATGTTTACATGTTTGTTGGCTTTTATAAACGTTGCTAAATAATAATGTGGCTGTAATTACTTTTATAAACAGTGCCATCGCAATAATATAATACCAGGCAAATGCAGAAAAATGAGAATTACGACCATTTTCTTATATCCTTTTGTATAATAACTTCTACATGCTACGATGTGTCTTCACTGAATTGTACTTGTTTGAACGCTGTACTGTTACAAAATATCAAGACTTGAACCAAACACACCAACCAATCAGAGAGGAGCAACAGGACCACGCATAATACGCAAATACCAATTTCACACATCACTGAAAACATCTCAACGCGCACGCTAGAATCACAGAACTGATCATGAGGAGAACGACGCTTTAAGTCACGGCACAGCTGTGTTTAATCGCACACGTCGCTCACCAATTTCAGCCACCGGTTTTCCGTCGCTTTTCCAAAACTCCACCGTGCGCGTCAATCTGCAAATCAAAGATACACATCACATGACCAGCGTGCATTGGACACATATTCGTGTAGAAGTTTGTGTGATCGTGAAGTGCGTTACAGGCAGCGAACGCGATGAACTTTATTCCTCCCACGGAGGCTGCCATACTTTCACTTTGTGACGTCATGGCCACTGGCTCCGCGAGTGAGTGCGTCACTTCCGTTGTTTTTTTCTACGGTACGTCACAGCACCCCTAGTGTAGATTCCGGCCCATTGGGATTGAGTTTCTCCTCAAGCTTCTCCAATCAACTGATGTTCTGTTCATTAAGTAATAAAGACACGAGGAAAAGACAAACAATGTGTATAAAGGGTATAAATCTGTTGTGGTTTACGTGTAAATATCACAAAGCTTTAATATCGAGTTCATGTCATCCCTAGTTACATGTCACTTCAAAATACATAAAGGCTATTTTTTGCATTAGTTGCAAGTTTGTTACTTTTAGTTTTAATTTTTAGAGTTTTAGTCTCAGTGTCTTCAGAGAACAAATAGAGAACTTTTGCACAATACAAAGAGCAGTGAAATATCTAAACATTGAAGAGGCGAGGAAAGAAGGAACTAGAAAACATTCAATAAAATATAAAAAATGAAATTGTTTTGTTTTATTACTTTTTTAATTGTCCGGGCCTAATTTTACTTCATAATTTTACTATTCTCTGTTTTTCGTTACCCTTTTAAAACAGGTTTTTAGTGTGTTGTGTGATTATTTATATTGTTTTTGTTTATTTAGTTCATACTGAAGCAGAAATCACTCATCACTGTTAGTTTGGTCACAGGAGTTTCTATAGCTCATGCAGCAGGTGGCAGTACAAACAAATAAAACTACACCTGTACAATTTCAAAGATTTAACCATATTTTTTTTACAAACTCGTTTCTCCAAGTAACGATACCGCCTTCCTGTCTATAAAGCTTTTCATAACAATGTTGAACGCTAAATGAAGCACTTTTAATATAGGAGGATATGAGGCCATTAAATTAAAACTGTCCTCGCATGCCACAGTAACGTCTGCCAGACTGCCAGGCGAAGAGAAAGACACAGGTGGATTTAATATGAAAGACGCTTAAATGCCATAATAAACGGGAAATTACAGAATGACGACTTGAGTTTTTATTCATGTATAAATGAGAGAGAGGTTCCTGAAGCGTGAAGCTAATAAACATCTGCATGAGGAGCGAGAGTGAACGGAAGTACTGACACACACACACACGCTGACAGAAACTTTAGATACAATAACGAGAAGAGGACGTTCGTCCTCCGGGTTCGGGATTTATTTAGATACTACACTACATTCAGAGCTGTGACTTCATTAAATTGACAATGCGAGAACTTGTCATCACACACACACGATCTGTGTGAGTCTCATGAAACCCCCAATGAAAACCCGCTGCATGAGAACAGACAAGAAGGGAATTAGACGTGGCGAACTGGATTAGATTAGCATTTAATGTATGTGCCATTTAACAATATTAATAACAAATAATAATAATAATGATTCTTTCGTCAAGCAGTTCATCAAAAGCTGTTTGTTGTTTCCAGGCAACGTACTGTATCAACACATTAGGACAGAACGTGCGACCACAGGTGTGCACGTGTCGTCATTTACACGCGTCCAATCAGAATTTAGAGTTGGAAGTTGGGTCTCTTTAATACAATTTCGTTACACATTTTGTAATCAATCAATCAATCAATCAATCAATCAATCATTTTGTAAGACAATCGTGTTGCAGATTTCTAACGAAAACTTGGAGGAGATGAATTCAATAGATACGTGGTTGCCAAGGATGCATTAATTATTTTAACGTCATCAGCTAAAAACTAGGAGGGAATGAAATTATTCTTGCGTCATCGAGTCAAAGGTCAAACGGTCCCTGATTCATTTATCTGTCTATCTGTCTATAATAAACCAACCTTTTGATTAAACATTGATGCCTTTGTATAATTTTAATATGATTGACTGAAAGTGTTAAAGTGATTTTATCATTGATAAGAAAGAATCCCCCCCCACACTTGTGGAAGTTTTATTGTAATGTACAGCTTCTTATATTGTATTGCTTTAATTTAGTTTTTATTTTATTACTTTGTAGCAGTTCTCAATCTTGTGGACCAGGATACGAGGGTAATATCTATTGCATATTTTTATTTCAATACATGAAATAAACCGGAAGCTGCAGAGTTATTATTTCATTCTTGCACGATCTGCCACTTTCTCTCATTTCGCGGATCAAGAATTCAATTAAGTTTGTTTGCGTATGTAATTGTTGCTCATTGTAGCGTCATAAAGTACGAGAGAGGAGCTCCAGGAATCAGTGCTCAAGATGCTAATGCCCCTCTGATGAGTGCAGCCCGCTGCGGCTTATACACAGAGATGTGCGTGTGTGTGGACTGTTGCATTGCTTTGCAGTGGATTAGGGAGAGTGAGTGTATGCGTTTGTAGGTTTAGTGTGTAAAACAGTGTGTGTGTGTTTATGTTTATTCTACCCTGTTCTTGAGCCAAGTTTATC
>JAZGTJ010009631.1:5462-19140 GCA_036877575.1 Botia almorhae
AACCCCAACCCTTACCCTAAACCTAACCTTAACCCAATTCAAACCCTTACCCTAAAACCAAGTCTTAACCCTCAAACAACCCTTTAAAGAGGTGTCAGAAAGTAAGGACCGGCCAAAATGTCCTCACTTTACTCTCTTTGTCCTCACTCTGATGGTATAACTGGTCACATTGGTTCTCACAAAGATAGACGCACAAGTACACACACACACATTCTCTCACCCAAAACAAGGTGTCATTCTACCATCAACAGTCCTACAAAAGTAAATAGGTTGGACAAAAAAAAAGACAAATAAGCAATAAGTCCATCAGCATCAGTCCTCTTCTTCTTTCTTTCACCGTCTGTCTGTCTGTCTGATATAAGTTGAAGTGAAAGAGAATCGTGCGGTTTGGTGGGGACGATGCAGAAGGTTTTTTAAGTGTAAAATTCAGGCCTTTAAACAAAGGCCCCTCGAGCTGCCGTACGCCATGTGCAAACGGGGTTTCTTTCTCATAGTGATGCACTACAGGTTAGATTCCATGGGACAGCGTTTCCATGGTAACGAGCTACAGGTCAGAGTCCACGAGATGGCGTTTCCGCGTCGATGCGCTACAGGAAGGAATCCATAGCGGGGGCGTAAGAGAAGCCCAGGAACGCCTCGGTCGCCTCGGTGATGCTGGATGTGATGAGGGCGCTGTCGGGGGAGCAGCCAATGGAATTTGGCACCGGTTCGTCGGTGAACTCGGGGTCGAAGTGTCGCAAGTCATTTGGCCCTGTCTGCAACAAACAAACATGTCAAAATGACATCATTTAAATGTTTAAATTGATCTCTTAAAAAACTGATCTAACTGCTTCAGTCAAGAGTTAAAAAACAACTTCAAGATGCTTTTTTTGGCATCGGGACAAGGGATTGCGAGCGAGAACCATGGCACAATAACCAAGTTCTATTTTATCTCTGACATCCAGGGCAGTATGGCAATAACCGAAGGTCAACAAAGAAGCGTGGTGGAACGTACCACGTTAGGGTTGAAAGGGGGGGTGAGCTTCTTGGCGTTCAGTTCGTCCCAGTTTATTGGTGAGAAGAACACGTGATTCTTGATCTCAGACTGAAAGAGAGTGAAACAGACCAGTCAGATATAAGAGTGACATATGACAACCTAATATGACTTAAAATGTAAACACACACACACACACACACACACACTTACAAAGTCATCAGTGAAGCCCAGCCTCTTGGTGCGATCTTTCTGCAGCAGACCCTCCAGCAGGTGTCGGGCTGCATTGGATATGTTGGGCTTGAGCTGCAGAGGCTTGTTCAGAATGTTATCGTACATTTCTGCAGTGTTACGACTGTAGAACGGAGGCTGTGGAGCGAACACAAAGCAAGTCAGTCATCTAGATTACTTACATCTGTAGCTGTTGAGTAACACAATGCGAACTATGTGTGAAGATACACAATGCAGCTAACAAGGATGATTCCAGAACGTTGGCTAATGTTATTTAAAAGCTCTTTCAACGTTTTTAAAAAACTTTAGTGGAACTTTTTTAAACATTAGATATCAAAAACGTTATTCTGAAGTTGTTTTAAAAATGTTACAGATTTGTTACAAATTGTTTAAAATAACGTTCCAGTTAACGAGCAATAATGTTAATACAATGTCCAAAAACCTGGATGTTTTGTACGTTCCTACAACTTTTAAAATAACACGTTTATTTTGTTACTTAATGGAAACGTTAGGGAAACAATGTGGTCAATTCGGATTCTGTCTTGCTAACCGTTTACATTAATACTAAACTGGAGCATGCTCCTGATTTCCTTACCAGGCCATATAACATCTCATACAGCACGGCACCCAAGCACCACCAGTCCACCGTCCTGTCGTACGGCTGCTTATGCAGAACCTCTGGTGCCAGATACTGCAAGAACAACAGAACCATTGAGACACTGCGTTAACTGACTGACTCAATGTGTGTGACTGTCTACCAATCAGTGCATACGATCAACTGTTATTAACCTCTGGTGTTCCACAGAATGTTGATGTCGTTCCGTTGGGTTCTATGTTCTCCTTGCAGAGGCCGAAGTCAGTCAGGATGATATGTCCTTGCGAGTCCAGGAGAATGTTCTCAGGCTTCAAGTCTCGGTACACGATGTTTAGAGAGTGCAGGTACCCCAATGCGCTCGCAATCTCCGCAGCGTAGAACCGTGCGCGCGGCTCCAGAAAACATCTCTCCCTCTGCAGGTGATAGAACAGCTACAGACAGAATAAAAAAACAGAAGACAGAGAAAACAGATGAGGTCATTAGTTATATATCCTGAATGACATATTTAATCAAGACTCTTTCTAGACTCTTCAATCCTGAACAATGACAGGACACGAAAATGTTCTCTGTGTAAAGAACCTTCGTCCACAGCCCCAAAAAGACGCCTGCTCGGTTAGACGGAGCCTAAACCTCCACAGCTGCTAAATCTGCTCCCCCTCTCACAAGCTCCTCCTCCCAAACATTTCCTGAGGAGTCTCCTTTCCTGAGCTCCACTGCTTCTCTCTGCTTCTCATGAGAGGATTTCCTTTTTTGTCTGCATGTACCTCACTGTCTCCTACAAATTTTACTGTTCTGTCTTTCCCTCATTCCTGCAATTGAATTTATTTCCCTGCTGCATGAATCTGAATTTTTCAGCTTGGGTGTAAACTAGTATTTAGGTCTTTGCATACATGCTGTATCGAGATGCGAGACACATACAGTTCATCAAATGTATTGCATCACACACCTCTCCGCCATTGATGTAGTCCAGAACGAAGTAGAGTTTATCAGCGGTCTGGAAGGAGTAATGCAGGCCCACCAGGAACGGATGCTTGACATTCTTCAGCAACACGTTCCGCTCAGACATGATGTGTTTCTCCTAAACACCACAGAAGGAAAGGTCAGAGGTTAAAGGTCACGAACGGGATGTTAACACAGAGATCTGACAAAACGACGGTTATCAAAATGTTGGTTAACGTTCTCTAGAGATTCTCTAGAGAGTTATTAAAAATGTTCTTAAGGCAACCGTAGTAGAACGTTTCTTTAATAATACGTATCATATAGCAAAACCGGTATTTCGTTATATAACCATTATACGTTGTTAGTGGAACATTACAAACATTATAGAATTAACTAAATGTTTGAATAATGTTTTTATAACCAAGCAATAACATTCATACAACATTTAAAAAACTGGACGTCTTGGACGTTTCCCAGAACTTTTAAAATGGCATTTTTAATGTTTTTGTTATTCATGGAAACATTAGAGAAACGTTCTCCGGCATGTATGATTTCACACCTCTTTCTTCTTCAGGATGGCCTTCTTTTGCAGAACCTTGACTGCGTAGAACCGCTCGTCGCTGCGATGTCGGGCCAGCAGGACTTTGCCGAAGCTGCCTTTCCCGATGACCTTGAGGAAGTCGAAGTCCGACGGTTTGGCCGTGGGGTTTGAAGAGGGGCCGAGGTTTATCTGTTGAGAGGGGCTTGGCTGGAGACAGGAGGAGAGGAGATGTTCAGACGCGTCTCCGTGTAGACACCATAGTTACGTACATGAACACACACGCACTCATTATCCAATTAAAGTAAACATGTGTTTACCGGTGGGGAAGGATTGCTGTTCATCAGCTCAGCATCTTGTGAAGGTGTGAAGATGGACTGAACCTCAGGACTAGAACAAGAAAAGATAAGAGGATGATGATCAGTAAATAATCGTGTTCAACACCTAGAAATTAGATATTTATTATTGATTATTGATTTTATTGTGTATCATATTATATTCCGAAAACAGCTTCACCAGCAATAAAAATCGAAACATATTTTAAATCTTGGTTTTAAAGTAATGGTATTAGTTGGTAATACCATGGTACTCCAATGTACATCGAAGAATTATAATATTCTTATTATGATATAAACTACCATTTTTTATCAAATATTATGATTATCAAACAAAGCCATTTATGTGTAAATAAAGCAGATACACAAACTTTAAATGAAAGACAAAAACTTACTGCTTGCACGCATAGGAGCTTGTGGAAAGCTTCTGTATGAAGTCGTTCAGCCCCATTTTTCTCTGTTTCATAAACGCTGCAAACACAAAAACAGAGAAAAACTCGTTTAAAATCGAGATCACTTAATATTCTTCCGTTTCACTGGCGCTGTCTGAAGTCTCCATTCATCAAAACAAAGCGTACCGCTTAGATTAGCAAACAGTCCTCTTGTCTTCGAGTAAGTCAGTTCGGGTGCTGTGACCCCCGTCTCTGTTTGAATGGTCATCGCGGTAGTTTTCCGCTAGATTCCCGTTATAAGTACGACACAATGCGCTACTGAACTCCTACATCGCTGGTCCGTGTATTTAAGAGCCCGGAGGAGGAGTCTAGCGATCGAGTTCCTGTAAGAGGCGTGGCCTGACGTATGTTCTTAACTTGAGGGGGCGTGGTTGGACTCGTGCCTCCCGCGTGATGGGCGTGGTCGCGTGTACGTCCCATGCTTGCGGGGGCGTGGTTTAGTGTGTTTTGACACTTTCTACACAACTCGGCCGTGACGTCTATGAGGGGGCCAGCGGTACAGAAGCGCGTCACGCCCCACACTGTACTGTACCGTACCGTACTGTTACCAGCAGCTGAAAACAAGATCTTCCCGGATCTGACGAGCTGAGCAGAACTACATGTACTGCTGCGGGTAACATTCAGATGTACACCCGCATTTCACTCGAGGGCATAAACAACCAACAGCAACCTTAGAGTAAATCATAGTTTACTCATCGCCGGATCAAGCAGAGAGAAGTTTGATTCATCACATTTTTGCAAACGGGCCAGCGTCTCCAAAAGCGTTATTATCCACATGTGCACAACACTCGCCAACTGCAGCAGAACTCACTCATCGCCCGTTTTCTCTGTCTTTACAGTCGACTCGAACCACTGAGCTGGATGACGCAAGCCAGTGAGACAAAGCAAAGGGCTTCAAGCCAAACTTTACTTTACAAGTCAAACTTTACTGACTGCACGAGGGCCGGGAACTTTTATCGCTGCCACTTTTGAGAAATCTCAAGCATTCTTCTCCATTACCTCTGTCCTTGCCGTTTAGTGTAACAGCACAAAATGTACTAGTGTACGCGTGCAATGTACTAGTTATGCCACAGTTATGCAATATGCCTTAAGCAGCTGACTACTAGTTCATTAAGCGCTCCATCAGATTACAATAAAAGTTGAGGTTTAAAGCATACAGCTGTTGATTGAGTACAAGCCACAAATCCTAAAACGATTTCTCATTTTGCTAATGAGATTTCTTATGCAACACATGCATGATAAATTGTGAGGTTACTCATGAGACTGACCCGAGCCTTTCCCCAAAGCTTACAAGATAACACCAGTCACCAGTTGTTCACAAACTAGTATGACTAAACCAGTGAGGAATGAACGACTATGTAAAAAAACGAAAACCATTAAGTTGAGATGTATCATGCATGCAATTATATTTTACAATACAAACAATATACGTTGTCGGTACTATAGCCTAACGTTTGTAATTAGTGATAAGAAAATAATAATTGCGTACAGTGTTGTGTAATATGGTACAGTATAAAATAACAGGTAATTAATATAGATTTATATGGATTTCAAGTGCTCATGTGGTCAAAGTGACGTTACGTAAACGACACATAACGACGTATAAATTATTTTGTACACGTCACATCACTATGGTTTACCTAATTATTCATTTAATGAAGTATTATAATTATTTTTAGTAGTATACTCTTTAAAAACATGTATTATAACACGACCCTTTTACTTCTGCCGTAGTCTACTTCTCACTGAGCCTTAATCCTGACAAGCTTCCTATTAAGTGAGCCGAAACTGACAAGAGTTTCACAGGCTTGTCAAAGGTAATGCTGAGTGCACTTATCAGTATGAATCAACCGATCTGAATGTAGTGAACCGAGTTCACGTCCTGGCCATTCAATTCCCTCTTCAATTAAACATCATTCAAAATAAGAATGTAATACAGTTAACTGTCAGCGTTAGATTCAGACAGTTCACTTACATGTCAAGGGTGAAGATATATCTCTCACAGATTCAAGAAAGAAAGCAAAGCGCCGCACACACGCTCGATTCCAGCCCGGCTGATCCTACACCGGATATCTGGGGGGGCGGAGCTTGGACCTCCAACAATGTACTTTTGAGTGTTAAAGTGGCTGTGTGCCAAAACCGAGAGAGCTGTCTACCTAAACAGCATTTTCTGTCTTGAAGCAGTCACCTCTATTATAACCTACACACCTCAAACACAGATCCGAATGACTTTATAATACACAAGAACACTACAGAAAATATCTCTTGTGTGTGTCATTGTGCACATGTCTTTCCTTTGTAATCTTGTATAAACTAGAAGTATTTTGCTAAGCAAATATCACATATATTTCTCTGTTTTTAATTTAGTATGGATCTCCGTGTTCTTTGTCATAATAACTGTTTTAAATGTCAGTAGTTTTTCTTTTACTGTCACTCAACATAACATTCTTCAGAACCTTCAGAAAAGTTTACGACACATTTAGAAGCATTGATCAACTTTCAGTATTCAGTTTATAACTCAGACCTCCACATTTTTCCTGCTTCTGTCTCTTGTGCTCATCTCATTCAGATCTCTCTCTCTCTCTCTCTCTCTCTCTCTCTTATCTCTGGGTAAGTAGGAAGTGTGTGAATGAACAGCAGTCTAAGAAGAGCAAGAGACCAGACAGAGATCAACGAGGGTTCAGTCTTAAGTATCCAAAACACCTTTGTTTATTTATGTTTAAGTATCAGGATTACGTAAAATGGAATCCTATTAAGATGGTTCTGAGCACTTACTGCAGGGCCAAAACATTTTGCATACTAATGTGGTCTTGGTTCACTTGCTGGTTTCTCAGCATTATGCAATTTTCTCCCACACGCACATTCATGTACGTGCATACATGAATTTCAAGCTTAGATGACTCCCTCAAGATACATTCCAGAACTTTACTGTTCCACATACATTACAAGAGATCTGTTCTTCAGTCAAAAATAACCTTTATGAGGTCATCCGCACACAGTGTATGACTGAAAATATGAGCAACGTAACATGAAAAACAAACACACACCCATATGTTAAACATATGCTACAGTTTAAGCTTATTGTGGAATGTTACCACCTTACAAGATAAAGAAGCATCATTTAAAATGTATCTAACTGTGATGTTATTTTAAGTAAAACAGGATTTTCAATAATAAAAGAATGTGGGGTGAGACTTGATTTGATGACATGTACACATTTATCAGAGTGACTTACACTGGGTACGTTTGATCAGAAGGTGTGATCCCTGTGATTCGAACCCACAACCTTTGAGATGTTAACACAATGCTGTACTAACTGAGCTACAGGAACACAAATGAACTGAACTGTGAGATGAGGTTATAAGATCTGAATGTGAGTCTGCTGGAGATGGTGGAGGATCTCTCATTTCCTAAAAACACGGTTTGCACTTGCTGTTGAGGTTTTAGAACAGCACACACAGGCCAAAGGTCAAGTTCAGCCCCAAAAGGTCAAGTTCAGCCCCAAAAGGTCAAACGAGTAATGATTAATTTTTAACCTGCACATTTTGCAGTAAACTTCATTACGTAACGTCAACCGATGTTACATAGCGGTTACCGTGAACGTCAATTATTTACCGCATTATAAAAAGGCATTGTTTAGTAAAACAGCTGTTAGTTTTTAAATAGCTGAAAATCTGTTTATTATTAACCAATCAGCAGTGTGGCTTAGGTGACATAACCCAGCACTAGAAAAATATACCAAGAGAGTAAAGAGGGAAAAAGGTTGTTCTTTAAATGTTAGTCATTGAAATCCTCAAAATATTTCATATGTTGGAGAATTTTTGTTAAAATGGAAAAAAGTTTTCTCCAAATGTATTTGTGTCATATCTCTGTCCATGGTTTAGTGTTAAAAGAGCTATAAAAAAGTGTAAATCACTCTAAGTAAATAAGATAAAGATAAATATAGATTATTTTCTATTTATTTTCTCATGTACCATATTTTTCAGATAAGCTTATCACTAATCTTTGTGTAAATGCTTATGTCAATGCTTATCAATAAATCTGAGTGGTGAGTTTGAAGCGCAATCAGGTTTCATTAGATGCTTGTAACTGTGTGTTATAACAGAGGTTTATAACAGAGATGATGTTTTGAGTACCGGCACAAAAATACTGATTATAGTTTTCACTCTGTAATTACAGGTTGTGTTTATACCCACAGAAAGAAGCAGAGAAAAAAACAGAGATAAACAACTGAAACAATTTTAGGTTGTATAAACATTACCATAACATTATGTTATTTTAAAACGTCCAGTTTTTTAGATGTTGTTTTAACGTTATTGCTTGGTTATCAGAACATTATTCAAACTTTTTTAAGTTCTGTAACATTTTTAAAAGCTCTACTAACAACTTCACTATCAACGTTTTTGATATATATATGACATGTAAGTTAAAAACGTTCTACTGACGTTACTGCAAGAATGCTTTGGATAACTTTGGGAGAACGTTCATAGAATGTTAGCCAACGTGCTGAGAACGTTTCCTGTCAGCTGTGGACGTGTGACGAGTGATCTCAGAGAGAGCTTTAAATACAGAAATAAGGTGCTGAATGAAAGACAAGACTTACTGTTGTCAGAGGAACAGCAATAATTAGACTCAGGGTCACCATGGTAGTAGAGATCCATTGCCTGGGGAAAAAACAGTGATTTAGGTCAGTGCAATGTGCCGTAGGTGAGACTCTTTTGTTGCGCTAATATTGCATTTGTCTGTTGACCTGTTGCATGTCTCTGTTGACACATGTTCAATGGCACAATGGGTCCTGGATGTGAAGGTGTGTCTATTCTTATCTATTTTAAAATGTCTCCACGTCTCTCTTTCCCCAAATGGTATTTTTCAGTGAAACTGCATATTAACGTTATTAGAAGTGTGACTTTGCTTCATTAATGAACCACTTCAGATTTACTCAGATTCTGATCTCATTCAGAGCCTCATTTATGTTCTCACACGCGCACACACACACGCTCGCGCACATCACATCTGAATTACGACTTTCGGATGGACTGTCACGTCTGTGTTAATCTACAGCAAAAATGAATGCGTGTGACATCTGGCAAACAGTCTTGCACCCAAAGTGCTGCTTGCCATGTGAGGTAAGCGAGAGAGAAAGAAAAACAGAGGGTGTGTGAGAGAGAGAGAGAGAGAGAGAGAGAGAGAGAGAGGATTAGGTTTTTACCAAAATCCAGTTCTCTAATAACCTCCCTGGAGACTTAGTTAACAGAATGCTGAAATATGCGAGGGGTGGTATTAATATCTTCGCACGTGCACCTACGGTAACTAACCCGGACCGTGTGTTTCACAGCCCTTTATCTCAAAACAACAAAGATAAAAACTGTCTGAATATCACATGGTTACAGGAAGATCTGCTCGGACCACTGAAGAGAAATGAAAGATAGATGATGTAACTATATAACACACGCTGACACTGTAAACATATAATAAGCTATAATATTTCTATAGGCTGTTACACACTCATGTCACATGACACTGTTGATTTTTAAACACAGACAACAATATTTATCTTTTTATTGTCTTTTGGCTCTGTATGTTGTACCAATGGAAGGTTGGTGGGTTTGTGTATTGGGACAGGCATTAAAATTGTAAATAAGAGTCTTAAGTCTTGTTCTGTTCTTGTGTGTCTATAAGGGGGTTTATGTGCTGACCTGTGTGCGTTGCCGTGGTTGCCATGCCTCTTCATACCCATAAGTGATAAAAGGTCCGTTGCAGATGCAACATTCCAAAAGTACAGGGCTTCCCAGCAGGGGTGACATTGTCCAGGGACAGATCACGTTCATCTCTGACTCCGCCTCTTTCACTTTACTGCCATTGTGATGTCGGCTAAGCATCTTCCATTTTCTCACCTGTCAAAAACACCAACTAGAGGTAAGTGTGGGGCTTGAACCAACAAACATTTGGTAGCCAGCGCTGATCTTCAACCACTATTTCACATTACTGCCATGTCAGGTAATACAGTAAAATAAAGTTTTTCTGAGGCCTGTTAGGGAAAGCTTTAAGAAATAAGTCTCACCTTCATTATAGGGTTCAAAGGTTAAAGGGCAGAGGTCAGCCCAAAGCTAAATTTGACTCGGTGTGCAGCTGTGTGTTTTATGGAATTTTGTCCATAAATGCTCAAAGGTTAAGTAACTCAGACACAGTGATGTCACCGCACGGACTCAAGTTTATTCTGTAATCCACAATAACAATACAATTCTGCAACACACACTGACACACAAACACACACGCACTTTGCTCTTTAGACCATCATTCCAGGGATGAAGCACAAATTCCAGAAAAAGGTGATCTTAGAACGGCTACGTCTTAAACTTCAGGACTGTGCACACACACACACACACACACACACACACACACACATACATTTACTTATCTAAATGGGGACACTCCATTGACGTCTATTGCTTTTATACACAGTTAGTTATAAACACTATAACTTATCCCTAACCCACACTCTAACCCTAACAGAAAACGTTCTGCATTTTTACTTAAAATATAAAAGCTTTGTTTTTACAAATGAGGACGTCCCCATAAGGAGGTTTTGCTCTGATTTGAAAGGTTTTGCTCAGACTTTTGGGTACAAATTTCTCTTCAATATATAATTAAGTAAACACACACACACACACACACACACACACTCCGCTTCGATTATGTGCACTTACAGGGTAATGTTAAGACAAGGAACTCTGTCTTCTCCTCTGACGAGTGTGTGAGCTGTCCTCACAGGTGTTTTGCTGTCTTCTACACTGTATTTACCATACAGAGATTTTCAGGTCAACACAAAGAGATTATTTTTTAGGCCTTGGGCTGTGTTTGTGTCTGTTTATATGTTGCCAGGCAGAGCAAATCTCACACTGTGGCTCGGTATGAAGAGATTAAGACCAATATCCTTGGCGTGGCGGCAAGCCTACATGGAATTCCTTCCTCGGTATTCCATTACCACTGAAACCAATCAAGAAATAAACATCACTCACTCGCTGACCGTAGCAAACAGTCAGCAGAGCACTGGAAACCACCAAAAACATCCTAGTATCATGGCAACAGGTTTGGCACGAGTAAGCACCAGTCGTACATATTTTTACTTTCAGAATGCAAAAATCTAATTTGGTTCTTGTTATCCTTTAAACTTGAGTGGGTACATTGTAATAATTATGTTTTCAGTAAGTTATGACAACATATGTTTCTGAATTACTCATCAACTCTTCAAAATAAGTTGACATGAGCCATTTCTATGTGTTTGTAAAATTGCAAGTTGAAATGATTTGTACAACCGATCTGATTAAACATAAAAGTTTAAGGCAGCACATCCTGTACTTTTTAATGTATCAGTTTTCGTTAAAGCAAAATACTTTCAGGTGTGTGACTGTGTGCCCGTCTCTCTTTCCAGTCCTTTCCTAAACATACACACACACAATCACACACACACAATCACACGCACTTAATCCTGTTATTGTAATTACAGTAAACCTGCTCTGGACCATGAAAATATTCCATTCTCATGAAAAAGGTATTACACACAAACCTCACAAAAAATCCTAGCCTGCTCCCAACTAACAATTTTAGGTTGTAAGAATGTTTCCCTAACGTTTCCATTAAATAAAACATCAAATTTGTTAAAAAATGTTCTTGGATTGCTTAAATCCAGTTTTTTAGACATTGTATTAAAGTTATTGCTTGGTTATATGAATGTTTTTCAAAATTGTGTAATAACGTTTCACTAACTAATTAAGAATAACGTTTTGCTATATGATATATAACATTTTTAAAAATACTACTGACATTACTGCAGAAACGTTTCGATAACGTTGAGAGAATGTTAGCCTACATTCTGAGAACGCTGGGGCAATGTTTCTGTAGCAGTTCAGCCGTGATTACAACATGACTCGGGTCTTTTGGGCACCAGCACAAGGATCTATAAATATCATCTTTCCTGCAACAAAACAGCAGTAAATTTATAAAGCAGGTGAAGGTCACAAACTCTCTTTAAAGAACCAGCTGACAGCTCTGGCTCAGCTCAGAAGGTGAAGGAGATTTTGGCTCTGAGCCACAAGTCAACTGGCATGACATCAGAGAGTTAGCGTGAGTTTGCAACAGAGCTGAACACAGAAAGACAAGAGTCTAATACAGAGATAAAGAACCTGAGCTGACCCAGAAGATCTGACACTCATCTGATCAATAGAAGAACTTTATCCAAGCTAACCATTTTAGATTGTAAGAACATTTCCCTAATGTTTTTATTAAGTAACAAAAACATTTAAAATCTCATTTGAATGTTCTGGGAACGATCAAAACATCCAGTTTTTTAGACTTCGTATAAACATTATTGCTTGGTTATAAGAAGGTTATTCAGACTTGCTTTTTAATTCTGTAATACTTTTTAAGATATTTTGATATGATGTATAAGGTTTAATAAAAGTTCCACTAATGTTACTGAAAAAACATTTTTTGAGAACGTTGACAGAGTTTCAAGAGAATTTAAGCCAATGTTTTGAGAATGTTTCCTGTTAACTGGGATGACAGTGGTTCTGTGTGACTGAATGGAAAGTGTATGTGTGTGTGTGTGTGTGTGTTTCCCAGAACCTAGTAACCAGTAGCCTCATTAACCCAAACCAGCAATTCATGAAGGACAAAAGCCTGAACTGCCAGAGATGAGATGTGTAAACCAACAGACTAAAAACGTTAACAGACTAAAAAACTTACTGTGCTGGTCGCTTCACGGGTATATGATGTCTGGAAGCTATGGCCGTATAATCCCAGCAAACAATTTTAGATTATAAAAACGTTTCCCTAATGTTTTATTAAGTTACAAATACGTTAATTATGTTATTTTGAATGTTCTTGGGTTTTTCAAAACGTACAGTTTTTTTAACATTGTATTAACATTTTTGCTTGGTTATAAGAATATTATTTAAACATCAATTCTGTTATGTTTTTAAAACGTTCCACTAACACTTCAACAACATCGTTTTGATATATTATACTGTTATGTTATGTTTGATACATATGTTAGTGCAAGATCATTGATAACTTTGAGCGGACTTTCAGAGAACGTCAGCAAACATTCGGAGAACGATCCCTGTTAGCTGAAATTATACTGGCTTATGCAACAGAGATGATGTTTTTTGTTTTGTACTGGAAAAGAAAGATCGCTTATGAAAGTCCATCACAGCTCGGCAGGGTAAGTAAAATCATAGCCTGGTCTGTTTGTTAAAGAGTCCAAACTCTGGAATTCCATTGGCTCACATCAAAACAGCTTGACTTTACTGGAACTGATGACACATGCCCGGCCTTGTGGACATGGAGGTGCCCTGGAGTGTTTTTGTGGTTACGTTTGCCTGGAGGAAACATGTCATGCTCAAAGGTCGCTCTTTCATGACTCAGGAGATTAAAAGGAGCTTTCATTAAGTTTTTAATTCTATAATGTTTTTACAACATTTCACTAACTACTAAGAATAATGTTATATATAAAGAATAACGTTATATATAAAGAATAACGTGATATATAAAATTAAAACAGCTTTCCTGTAGCTCAGTGGTTAGAGCATGGTGTTAACAACGCCAAGGTCATGG
>JAZGTJ010009632.1:0-10316 GCA_036877575.1 Botia almorhae
AGACGTTCTTACCCGCTATACATCAGACTGTCCTGAAGAACTTTTCCTGTCGCCATTTCACAGGTGAGGTCAGCTACAAAAACAGAAAGAGACAAAAAACAAATGAGTTGAATCACAATTACCCAGCATTCCCCTTTAACCGGGCAGTCACAGGCAGAGCTGAGAGAAATAAATCTTACTGGGAAAATGAGCCGGAACCATGACAAAATCATCAGTGTCACAGGATGAGTTCTTACTGCTGCTGCTTTCCCCCCCAGAGTCCTTCAGCAGGAAGCCCGGAGAATCCTGGGTAGGTGAGGCCTGCGCTTTCACACGGACCTGCTGGATCTCTGCCAGGGATTGCTGAAACATTTGGCATATAAAGAAATCAATTGCAGTTATTCTGCCCGTTGGGCTACAGGAATAACATATATGTTATTGTAGCAGGAATAATGTAGCAGTTCGATGCCCTTGTTTTTGAAGCACTGAACTATTAAATGTTACAAAATACAGAGCTGACGCTCCACAGACAAATGTTACAAGCCGCCATAAAAGGTTACGACAGTGTGTCAGTTTCTGGTGCTGAGTTTTGTGTCTGTGATAAACCCCTAAACTAAAACAACACTTCAGTACATTAATGCAACATTGATTTTACAAAGCAGCCCATTAAACACAAAGACACACACACAGACACACACAGACACACACAGACACACACAGACACACACAGACACACACAGACACACACTCACAGGAGGAGAGGCCAGGTGTGAAGTAGATGAGCTACTGCAGGAACTTGCAGATGCTGAGCTAGGAAAGCAGGTCAGGATCACTGGAGCAGCTGTCGGACATGATACACACACACACACACACTCATATATAAATATGGTACGCTTAATTCCTTAATGTTATATATTATATATGAATATATTATATATGAGGTGAGATTAAACGGCTGATGGAGTTTAAATTTCCAGCGTGGTCACTCACACTTCTTCATAGAGGAACTTGCTTCCAGGAAAGGGTGTTTAAAAAATTCGTCTGTAAAACCAGAAAGATTTCACAACGAGCACGGGAAATTGCATTAGAATGACAAAACAAATGAGAAAAAAAAAATCTATCAAACATCAACGTCAAATTTATGTGGATAAACACGCAGGATACTGACCGAAGTCCATCCGGTCCTTATGATTCCTCTGCAGGAGCCCGAGCAGAAGATGCCGGAGATGACTGGAAGTTTCTCTGGGAATGCTTGAGAGAGAGAGAACAGTTTAGAGTCATATAGAGCAATCGATAAAGACAAAATATTATTATTTATTGTTAAGTGTGTCGTTTCTGTACCACCAGTGTCATAAAACAAAACCCACCCACACCCAACCTGCTATTGGCTGGACAAACGTATAGTCTCGCCCTAAATTCACACCATTGATTGGGCCGATGCTGTGTCAGGTTGGTCGGAACACTCAAACAAACAGTCCACAGAGACACAATGTTTACACTGGGAAAATCAACCTACAAATTCCTTCAAGCAGTCAACAGGCTGGAAAAGGAGAAAGTATTATAACATGCAACTTAAGATCACACTTACTTTGGGCTAAGAGTTTTATTTTTCTCATAAAACAATCGAAGATCCTGAGGACTGCTGGCCTGGTGGGCAGACAAACAAAACAGAGTGTAACAATTCATTCTCACAGTTATGGAGAAGTCAACATGCTGTTGTACACGACACTTTAATGCAAACCCACCCAGAATGCACCTACAGTGCATGCAGAATGCATGTTTAAGTTACAGTTGCTGTTTTCTGAGGTCATTATATATGATTAACTCGTTCATTTTAGCATGTCTGCTAATGGTACACGTTGTGCGCACCTGAAACGGCGCCTTCCCCGTCAGACACTGAAACACGATGGTTCCTATACTCCACAGGTCTGCCTTGGCGTCATAGTTCTGTGACATAATCACCTCTGGTGCCTGGTGAACAGCATGTGATTATAGGACAACATGTGATTAGAGGACAACATGTGATTATAGTGACTACAAACAGGGCTAAAAGCTGTATTGACTACAGCAAAGATATTTGGGCAAAGAAAATCTAATATACGCACCATGTACATGGGGGATCCACATAGTGTGGCGGCCATCATGTTGTTCTGAAGGTACCTCGCAAAGCCAAAGTCAGCTGAAGAGACAAGCGAGATCTTAACAACTGTGGTGGTGACGCAAAGCATTCTGGGTAATCCCAAACCACTTTTATGTATGGCTTGTTTAAATGAAGGTTTAAATGAAAGAACATGCTGTGTTTTTAGAGTGTATTTAAAAGTTAATAATGTCAATGAAATGAAAGCTGGAGCCGACAGAAGACAGAAGTCTTTGCAGATGTATTTTATCATCTAATAAACCAAACCCACAGAGATTCCACTTGCCTTTACATGCCTTAATTTCAAAGATATCACGCAGTTTTGGAACAACACAGACTGAACTCTAAAGAAACACGATTCTGATTAATTTTTGTCTAGACTATATTTCTGATGAATGCTTTATTGTCTTTGAAGACTGATTGCTCTATATCCAAAACACATATATTTAAACAGGTTTTATAACAGATTGAAATGACTATGTAATCTGATTACTTGTTGGGCAAAATAAGATACATTTTACAGAAAATGCGAGTGCATGTTGTGTGGGAGCGCGGGAAATGCAAAAGTGACACGCCACACATGCGCCACACACCTATCTTGATGCAGGTGTTGTTGGTGTGGGACTTTCGGTCTGTGGGACGGGCCAGCAGGATGTTTTGGGGCTTCAGGTCTCTGTGGATGATGCCTTTGGTCTGAAGGACCCTCATGGCCCCTGCGATCTGCTGCAGAAACACTCGAATGGTGTCTTCACTTAAAGTGCCCTTGGCTGTAATATAATAACAATATTTATTACAATATATCTGCAATGATTTCAATGTGAATTGTGACATTGTGAATGTCACTATGATTTTAATACAGTTTAATCTGATCATTAGGTTTCTCTATAGATCGTCATTAAACTAGTTTTACAAGCCTTCAATATGAGAGTGTTAAGATACATACATACAAATGCTTAGAAATGTTTTTTGGATTATTTTCTTTGAATCAGTTCAAACCGTCCCATTAAACTATTTTAATCTCGGGATTCAAATTTGTTCTCGTCACCGCTCAACAATTCTCACAAACATTTACAAGCATTTCAGAGCCAGTTTATAAACACGTATTTATATAGTAAACAACATTAAATGGTCGAAAAATACTGACATATGAAAAAAATTAAAAAGATGTGTCAGTATTTTTTAACTTTTTAATAATGTCCTAATGTTTATACTCCACAATGTGTATACTAAACATATAATTTGTAACTGGTTACATTATATATTTGACATGCAAATTATATGCAAATGATTCCACACTGCACTGCATGTCAGACTAGCACAGACTTGTGTATGAATTCAAATGACTTATTAGGTCTTGCATACACAAACAACACAACACAACACGAATCTGTAGTGATTTATCTCTTTTAATGCGTATATTATCCTCCTTCTCAATCTATTCCCGCATCACTTTGCTCAGTGACATAACCTGACAACAAATACTCTTGTCTCTGGAAAAAACCGTCCTTCAGAAACACACACTTGAGCCTCGACGTCCTCAGATCTGCTTTCCCCTCAGACCGACTTCCGGAGTTTGGATTTGCATGCGTTTAGAAACACACCCATATCATTCCGTTCATTGACCCGGTTTAGTCTCACACGAGAAAGAAACTGCAGTAATTTACGACACGAGAACGAGCCCTGTTCAGTAAAAGATGATGTTTTTTGGACGTCCTGGATTTTGAATGTACTCCAACCCCATAAAGCCCATTTTATTATTCATGATGATGAATGATCGTGTAACTTACTAAAGGAGGCTGTCGTGCTGTGAGAGCCACAAGGAATAAAATAATAAAATCGGGTCAAAACGAAGGTTTGATAAATGATGTGTCGTACTTACAGTGCAAGTGGTCGGCCAAATCCCCCCCGTTACAGTACTAAACAAAAGAGCACATTACAGAAAAGACATTCATCTTAATCAACGCTGCGGTACACAACATTTCCAGTTTAAACAAGACGTAAACCTGCATGGGAATTAATTCACTGCATGTAGAGAAAATTTAGGTGCATATTAAACCAAATCACTCAGAAAAGATGGGCCGTTGTTTTCCTGTGCACCACTAAGCTTCTCAGGGGCCCCGTTGCCCTTGTGGGCTCAATGGAGCTCTCCGAGGAACTGGCATGCTAGCAAGAAGTTCTCCCACTAGCATGAGAACTCCTCTACAGGAAGTTATTGGAAATCCTCACGGTTTTATATAGAAAACCCTGAATACAGACTTGACTAACTGTGTTGTCTTCCATTGGCTCCGGGCTCGGCTAATTGCAGGCATTATCAGATATGGGACAGACAAGGTAAACAAAAAATACGCTGGAAAAACATGCCACCACCTTACCTCCATTACTAGGTACACAGAACTCGCTGTTTCCTGGAAAGAGACACGAGTAATGAGATTCAAACACTGAGGGATCTGGATCATACACACATTATGTACATTGTGTACAAGTCCAACGGGCTCCAAAAATCACATTGAAAATCTGGTTGTAAAATTCCATTAAAGACTTGAAACTGGTGACATTGACATTGACCACATTTACTTGGTTTTACTGAAGATTCTCAGATCACAGATAATGAATGCATGATACCATCTTATGATTATTCAACCAATCACAGGTCAGCTTTCACAACACCAGAATCCTGTTTTATCACTTAGCAACTGCTGACCTCCCCCCACTCTGATGTCACCCTGCAACCAATCAGCTGAGCTGAATTGGCTGATCAGTGACCAGCACACATTGCCGACATTATAACAGAGACCGGCTCATGCAACCCATTTTTGTTGTAGGTTCTGACCAAACAGGCGGTCCGTAACTAGGCCAAACTCTGCAGATTAATAACAACCAGCACCAGAGAGACCTCCATGAAGCAGCACTGAATTTGCCGATTTAGATCCAACAGTCTCCCATTGCTCTTAGACTTTCTGGAAACGATGACAAATGTTCATATGGGAACACGGCAGGATGCGAACTTTATTAATGTTGAACTGAACCGCAGCAGGAGCCCTGAACTGGGAGTTCGGTCTCAAACTCAAAACGCTGTTCTGCACTCCTGTGAAATGTTACTGACACCCCAGTGTAATTTTAAATGAAAACCAATACAAGCTGAAACGTGTGGCTGTCTCAGCAGCTTTGTTGAGCAGATATTTCATTTCCTGCAGCCTCACACCTTTCTTTTTTACAGCTGCCCACAAGGAATAGAAGATATTCAATATCAAAATGCCATTTTTAAAGTACTGTGATATTTACAGAGCGCGAGGAAACAATCTGAATTTCATGGTATTTCTTTGACAGACATTCAACACCACAGTAAATCATGGTGTGACTATGCAGAAGATGTGAGAGGAGAACAAGCGAATTCCAAGAACCATGTTTGAAGAACGTGTTAAGACTTAACACGTTAAAGAAATAATTTCTTCAGTCTGGATACACAGGTTTCACTTGCACTGTCGAGATATGCTTTAATTGAAAGCCAATGAACTCACAATAATGAAACCAGTAAGTAAAAACAAGCAAAAGATAAATATCTGTAAACTCTCCCCGGTATTAAAAAACATACTTTATATTCTCAAACAGTAAAATATCAACATTTATAAAACTTTACTAAGCATACAGGTCAAAATCCAAATTCAGTAATAAATGTGCAGTGAGAACTGCAATACCCACAATGCATCGCGATTCAACTTTCTCGCAAGTTAACCGTTGAAAGCAAGCGCACGTGTCATGTCAACACCAAAGCACGTGACTGCTCTGAGCCAATCCAATTCATGCAAAACAAACAATACAGATTCCGGAAAAGTATGACATTTTTAAGCCATTCTGATAAGCTAAACTTTAAAAGACAGTCAAGTATTAATAATCGGCAGCACTAGTGAAAGTTTGGTGGCAGTTAAAAGTGTCTATCCAAACACCTGCAGGGCTCATTCATTGTATGACCAACTTACCTGGAAGTCATGCAACGCAACGATGTTTTCATGTTTCAGTTCCTAGACCAAAACGAATACAAATCGATTGGTTTGTGATTGCTTAAATCAGTTTTCTTTCAGTGGTGTCAAGTTCAAATAAAACCAAAAATCACCTTTAATATCTTGATCTCTTTCCCCAATAGCGTCTGCGATTTGGCCAAATTCTTCTTGTTTATACATTTGACTGCAACTTCCCAGCCGTGCTTCTGTGTATAAAATACCATGCATATCACATTTACACTTGAGCACAGACTCATATACCTGTGCACGTGACAAACACAAGCTTTTGTTTATAGAAGCTTGAGAATTGATGTTTTGTAGGTTTATTTGAAGGGTATGAGCATTCCCATGGACATTTACAGCTGGATGAGAGCTTTGTTTCATAATATTTGCCTGAATAATCGTCTGAACCAACAGAGATATAAAACCGAACGTTTTACTCGTGTCTACGTGTTCACATTAGGACAAACATATAATAATGTGTGCGTAAGTACAGAGGTACGTCACATCTCTGTAAGGACAGTAGATGGTGAAATATAAGCACAGCATTATGTATTCAAACCTCTTTTTCTTGCCTCCATCTGTTGTGCGCAAGGCCTATATTTAAGGTGGTACGTCTGACATCTACAGCCAACGAGTGCGTATTCAACAGCAAAAGTTGTATAAATACGATCAAACCACAACAAATGCAAACGGTCTATATGATTATCAGTACATTTCCTTACCTCTCGATGTCTGCCTTTAAAAACCACTGCGAAAGCACCGTGCCCTATAAGATCCTTCCTGCAAAACTCAAATTTTCCGACAGTCTCCATCTCTCTGTATGCTGCAGATTATTGACTATTTGTCCGAAACATGGGGGATTAGGCAGGCACACAAATATACTCTCCCTGCTTTACCCCTTTCCTCCGTTTGGTCGAGGCAGCTGGAAAGTCGTACCCCACTTCTGTATGCCATGGGCAGTCTTTCCATACAAATACAACTCTCCACCTTCATGATATCCTGGAGGTGGACAGGAGAGCTACTGCTTTTAATGATGACTCCCCATGCCTATCTGCCACTTGTCCCAACGCGTTTAATAAACTCGACGTACGCTTAATAAAATACCACCTTAAAATGAGATCGCTGGTTTTGTTTGTGTACATCGGATGGTGTCAGGTGTGCGTATATCCTCGCATCGCAAGGTTTGGGTTACAGCAGCCTTGAACGGTCGCGACTGTATTCAGCACTGTTTATTTTCAGTAAACATCCACAATATGTCGGAAAGGGTCGAGCAAAATGTGTCTGTCGGTCTCACCGAAGACCTCAATTTAGTCGAGGTCTGCGACACGGCGCATGCGCGCGTACAGTCTCACCGTTGACGTCAGGGGAGCTGTCAAGAACACGTCACAGTGGGTGACGCAGCGACTAACACGTAAACAAACATGACGTCAATGTTATTACCTCCTTTTCTGTCATATGCATTTAATACAGCATTCACGGTAAACGTTAGACGATAGAAAACAATATTAAATGTTAGAAAATATTTGGTAATTAGGTTTTAAAAATATATGTTGTAGTTTATTTTCTATATATGCTATTCCTATTAAGCTACAAAAGGAAATTATTTATTTTTGACATTTGTGACAAAGATGACATTAGATAAGTATGTCTTCATAAAGTCCTAGTATTTTTGTATTACAGCTGCACTTATAATGTTATCAGCACTGTTAAATGCTAAAAAGTAAAAATGTAAAAAACATATATACGGTAACAGGTTTTGTAAAGTAAAAAAAATAAAAATATTATATATAATAGTATATATAAATTATACATAATATTATAATATATATTAAAAATAAATATGCATTAAACAAAATTAGGTTAACTTAGGGGGAGAACATAAGAGATTTGTTCACAAAATTAACATCATAAAACATAAAATCAGGATTACCAGGAAAAACGTTTACTTGAAATGTATATATCTTACCAGAAGAGGACACTGCAGACTTACAAACGACTCCGAGGGTCGCACAAACAGCATCCGTTATGCATGAGTGTAGCTTGGCAGCTTAACTCGTTCTGGTGACGAGCATTTGGCATCTAGCATTGTGACCCATTTTTAACAAGTTAACAAGCTCTAACAATTTAAAATCCTCTTTGTTGCATCTGATATGTTTGGCTGTGAGGTTCTGGCAGTACACGTAGCAGTCAAAGCCTTTAAATCACTCTTTCATGCAGGTTTTTGTCTGCTCAAAAGCCCCTGATCTCCACCTTCGCCACCCCCTCGTGGTTCCTCTCCAGTCGAAGTTGGTGCTAATGTTAGAAAAATGTCTTTCATGATCAGTCAGTTTTGTTCAGGAGAAAAACACTTTAGCTCGTTTTGGAAAGTTGATTTCTTTATCTGGTGATGCAGAACAAGTCTACAGACCTTGTGTTGAGGGAGCCGCTGGAAAAGGCTGCAAGCAATCCTAGTTCTTCCAACGTTATTAAAATTGTTCTTGTAGTGACGTTAGTAGGACTTTGTCATACTGTCATATACTGTATATCAAAACTGTTATTCTTAAGTTGTTAGTGGAATGTTTTGAAAATGTTATAGAATTTAAATAAAGTTTGAATAACTTTCTTATAACCTGTGAATTATGTTAATACAACATCTAAAAAAACGGATGTTTTGAACATTTGTAGAACCTTTAAAACTATTTATTTTATATATTTTATTTTATATATAACTATATTACAACACTATTTTATATATAACTATTTTATATACTTTTATAGCTTTTGTTACTTAATGGAAATGTTAGGGAAACATTCCTACCACCTAAAATTGTTTGCCGGGATGTTAGGTATGTAAAATGAAGATCAAAGCAGTCGGGGGAAAGGTGTGCTAACCTAAAAGCGGTTTGGGCTACAAATCCCAGGCGTTCACATGAATAACCTGTAAGTCTATCAAACCGAACTGCAGAGGAGCTCATGACAAACCATCACTCACAAAGGGGCCGAGTTCGTCATGTGTTAAACGCAAAAGGTCATCAGCAGCTGGACATCGAGAGACGCAGGTGGCTTTTGAATAACCTCTCCTCAAACTGTCTATCACTATTATTGATATCAGCACTGGTTCTAGGGCGTTTGGCCGGACTGAGTGAATCCCAGTAGGCCAGGAGGGATTGGATTGGATATGCTTGAACCATCTGGTGGGTCCTCGCTGTGGCTTGGCCCAAAGCCCTTCAGCACCAGAAAATCAGAAAGAATGAACATCACCGCTAAACCAAAGAATCAAGATGAGCTAATGCTGATCTGGTGAAATGTGTTTTCCTGTGTAAGAAGGATGATGTCCGTCCATTACAAAAAGAAAACTAGGGAGTTGACTAGACCACTTGAAATCACCATGAATTCAAAATATACTGTTTTTTATTTATGGAATATTGCAGCGTTTATTATAAATGATGTATCTGTGCACATTCGTGTGCCCTTGTAATCTTTAATCAAAATCTCAAAAAGTACTTCCCCTCTGGAACAGCAGACCTTTTTGGATGACATCAGCTGGACAGCTTGGGCGGAGTTAAGGCCATAAACCACTCCCCTCCAGTGGTCAGTCTGCTGCAAGCTTTAAAACTCCTGCTTTTACAGGGCCAATTAGCCAATATAAAACTCCAAGTGAAAGAAACAAGCCACACCATAAATTGTCACGTTTCACGTTGAATTCCGTCAGAACACTGAAGTCAGCTTTAGTTTGTGCTCTCATGGCTGTAGAATCAGCTTGACCGTGATTTGCTTTTTAATAAACATACTTTCAGTCAGTGAAACATGACCTGTGTTCTGTTTACCTATGGGCAAAGCTGGTCTAAAAACTTTGAAAGAACGTTTAGAGAACGTTAGCCGACGTTCTCAGAACACACACCCATTCACCCACACACACTCAAGATGCAAACAAACAATGTCTACAGCTCGCTCACGTCTGCATAAGAATGGGCTTGTTACCAAGGTGACGGATAGTTTCCATACCCTTTGTGCAATATATACTCGGTATAGCATCAGCGTTCCGTTATCATTTGAAGCCCGCCCTTGATGTATACAGAGGCAGGGATGGAGAAAACAGATGACTGTAGTGTCTCTTTATGCAAACACACAAGCAAACATGTAACTAACAGAGTTCTGGGGTGATAAGACCATTCTGATTGGTTGTGTGATGTTAATTTGCATTACTGGGTGAATTCGGT
>JAZGTJ010009633.1:0-19138 GCA_036877575.1 Botia almorhae
GTTGGCCCCATGCGACCTCAGGCAACACAAACCCAGAGACTGTCAGTTATGAAACATTATATTTCTGCTGTCATATTGCACCCCAGACAAGACCATTACAAAGAGACGTCACTGCGCCGCTAACTTTAATTTTCGTTCATTTAGACGGAGGTTAGTACCGCTTCCGTGCGACACAATCTATTTTAAGCTCGTAATGGCATTACGTTACGCTAATTTCATTAAACTGGAGTAAGCTAGTTCATTATTTCCAACGTAATGTTTTTTTTCTAAATCAAATTTGTTACAGGAAATTGCGTATAATAGCGCTTTAATGAGTCTGTTGTAAATGAGCTTAGCATTAATGTTTTGCTTGATGCTTTAAATTACCTTCATTTGCACACAAGACTGATTGATTCAGAGGTGATTGCGAGAGCCAGAAACCAAAGGCCGCATTTCATTAGCCGCAGATATGATCTGTTTTGAGATAATTGTGCACAACAAGGAATTGCTGTGAAAAAGTAAACACAGACTTTCCAACAACACAATGCACTTTACGACAGAAGGAAAAAGATTTACAAAGACAAAAATTATCGCTTCATATTCACTTGAACCTGAGGACAGTCGTATGTAATTGTTTCAGCCCTATGGAAACCTCTATGAATGTATTTTACAGTTTTACCACATCATAAACACAAGATTACGAAGACACCATAGTTCTAAAAGTTCTCTCAAAGTTATCAAAAAAGTTTTTGCTGTAATGTTATTAGAACATTTCTTTAACACCATATATAAAAACCTGCCACTTTTCTTATTAGTTAGTGGAACATTTTAAAAACATCACAGAATTATATTTTTTTTAAATAACATTCTTTTATCCAAGTAATAATGTTAATACAACATTTTAAAAAAATGGATGCTTCGAATTTTGCTAGAACTTTCAAAATAACCTTTTAATGTTTTTGTTACTAATGGAAACGTTACAGAAATGTTCTTACAACCAAATATTATTAGCTTAGATGCCAGCTCAGATGTTTTTCATACAGTATTATAGTTCTCGTATGTATGTGTACGCTGGCCATTTGTTGTGGGCTCTTCTCTTATCTGGCCCTATTAAATATTAATATAATAAAATACCTTAATTTGTTTCATGATCTCTTCGACTTTTTGATCTAAAGATTTTAAATGCATAAACTCTTTTTTTAGATACACTTAAAAATTAAGTAAAATGTTTCCAAACTTTTAACTCGTAGAGTATTTACAGTAAATCAAGAACCACATAAAGCAACACTCTTTAATGTTCAATACAGCTTCACAACATTGTTGGTATAAGCTTCTTTCCTGTTTGTTTAAACTTCTAATATATATATATATATATATATAAATAAGATTACAGTAATACACATACACCAGACAAAGAACAATTTGAATATTCCCAACGCATCAAAAGTTAAGTCCATTCACGGTGGTCCCAGTTAACATCCATCCAGTGCGATCCAGACCAGTAAGGGAACAAAAACAGATCACAAAGCTTCTGAGCTTCCCACAGGACTCCTAGAGCTGCTGAAAGCCATGTGGCACACTCAGCAGAGCCGGCCAATCTGTGCCAGCGAGGTGCGCTTCCACGTGGGCAAGGCGGGGAGATGTGACTGATGCCCCACCTCCGGGTATGTTCCCACGAGGAACGAGGTAGAGAAGAGCTAGGGGGGGCGAGGGACTGTCAGGGGCTTGTCATAATGTTCCTCTACATGATCCTCCAAGATCTTTCCGTGCAGGTGTTCCCTCTAACATCACGTTTTCTTGTACCTCCCCTCCTCCACACATCTCTGCCAGCACTCGTCCTCCCCCTCGCCCCCCTGCCATTACACGCCGATATTTAAATTTGCTCGTTTAGCATGCCCCCTTCATTCCAGCGCCACACAGCGTATGCATATATGCAAAACAGAGGCACGCACCAGACTGAAGGGCTGGGAAATCCACAAACACACACACTGCAGCCAGTGGAAAACCGCACGGAGCTCCTCAACCGTTTACATGGAAGTTACAAGGAGATTTCCACCATGGCAACATTGATTCGTTCTCACTAGCCCATTAATTTCCTTCGGCCGTCTCGAGAGTGTTTCCTTATCTTTTTCAACGCAGAATTGCATATTTGACATGAGAACAGGGTGGCACAAGAGGAATCGCGGCGAAATACACACCGTCCGAACTTTGCTCATTTTCGTCTCGTCCGGCTCGCAGTCGGCACCAGTTATCTGGGAGGAAAAAAACGAAGGCTTCATTAAAATTGCGAGTTGTCATCACGCATACGGCACGTTACGCACGACGCATATCATTAGCGGCTTTTTTCCTCGCTCGTTTTTTCTCATCCACACCGGCGCGGCTCTGTGTGTCAGCGATGGTAATTATCAATCAGAAAAGCATGCCGTTAGCGTCTGCGGATCATCTTAACGGGCTTGCCATTGCGTATTCGGTCACGTTTTACCCCACATACAAAAAACAGAAGAAACGCACAGGAATCCATTGAAGATGCTTCTTGTGATCGGCTGTATTGAGTCATGAAGACACTCCAATGATTGTGTCACTTTCAAGAGCATTTCCCTTCTCTTTATCGCGTAAGAAAAAATAAACCACTTAGCACACATAATAGCCTTTAATTCCTCTCGACATGGCTAGCTTTCTGATCCATAAAAATGAGCCGCGTGCGATTTGCATAGCCGCATTCAAATGAGCTCCATTGTGCAAGGACATGTAATTAGCTCGGCTCTGCACGGCCGGGTTAAGGTCTCGTTTGCCAGCCGTCTCATTTAAAAAGACCCATTGTCTTCGCACAAACTAGCATTAATTCCGTCAGGAGCGAAAAGCGACTGATCCTGATGAGCTCTTCGTTTATTCCGCAGCGCTGTTTGTTGGCTAATTTATACCAAGTCCCCGCCGTTCTTCCCTTAAGCTATCTTCTTTGTCTTGCCTTGAAAATTACAAAATCTTACAAGAAATCAATACTTAATTGATTATTCACTTTTCCGCAGCTTCAAACGGCTCGTGCATGTTAGATCCCACAGCATTCCCTCCTTCTCCCAGGCAGACAGGCAGACTGGAAGCAGGAAGGCACGCAGAAGGCTGGCTAGGTGGCAGAGTTCTTGGAGGTAGAAGCAGACGGCTATAGCAGGCAACCATGTAAGAAGCTTGAGTGGCTGAGTGTGCACAGTCGCAGCATCCCGATGGGAAAACGATGCCGACTCTCACAGGCAGGAAAAGTTCCCATGTGAACAGGATCTGTTTATATATTCCTAAAGGAAAAAGGGCTGAACTTTGGGCATCAATGGAGAAGGAAAGAAAAATATCAACAAACATTAATACTCTTTTTAAAGCTGAAGATATGGATGTGTATGGACAGGATGTTTTCATAATATATATTTATATATATATATTTGCATATTTTTCTCATACTCAGTTTTGTAGTCTTTGTGCATGTGCCACAAGAGTGGACTGGGCACCATGCCACCTGGCCCCTGAGGAGCCCCTATCGCAGTGGGGGCAGGACGGGTACCGCTCGCAGACACCTAATGAGAATGACATCACCTAATGAGCACGCGACATTACGAAACATTGAGCAAATTGGCAGGAAGCGCATCTGAAGGAAGCAGATGGCAGATCTGGCTCTGTGCCAGCCTGGTGCTATGAACATGCTAAATAACTGCACATCACAGATTCTGCTACTTGTTGCTTCGTCAGATCCCCCGACCATCACTGGTGGGTGAAGATCTCACGTGAGCTCCATACGCAATGACCCACCACATCATAACTTCCGTCTGACGCTGGAGCGTGTGTGCACGTGTGGGGAGGGACCAAAACAGCCTTTGGGCGGGTGAAGAGGGACAATCGCAGCTCTGAGAGCACGCTCTTTGCCTAATGAGAGGCGGAAGGATGGCATTCATTGCTGTGGATATGCGTCGCATGCTAATATTGCGCTGAGTAGACAGCCACCCGCCCACTCGCCCACCCGTGGTGGAGTGTGCCATGGAAATGAAACCACCATACATAACAGCATGGAACGCCATCAGAAAACGATGCCACTGCAGAGCTGGAACTCCACACGGGAAACTCGCCAACAGCTCAGAGAGAGGGCAAAGCCCTTCCCAGAGTAGCTGCCTGGTTTTGGGGAGGGTTCTTCTGCAAAATACTGGAGGAGTTGAGTGAGAGCAGATTGTTCAGTAAATGTCTTGTGGCTTGGATAAAGGGAGACATTATGGAATGCCCGGGGGGTTTGCAAATCAAATGCAATGTTTGAAGTAGAACAATTTTGAGGTACATTAGAGGGAGACGCAATTTGAATTGCTAATGAGATGATGCATATCTGCATGTTAATTAGATGGGTGCGAATCTGCAGCCTGCGGTCTGTTACCGCCGGGCTACAGCATTCGGCGAGCCCGTCTGCGGGAACCAGCGCTCGTTCCGAATAAATGACTCTCTTTTGTTCTACCTTTAAATTTGCGCAAAACAAACATCAAATATGTGACGAAAGGGGGCAGACGAAATTAAAATTATTGATCGATTCGGCATCTGTTCGAGAATCTAATTGGACGAGACGTGGACAAAAGCTGATATTGTAATACATCGTCTCCGTGTTAGCAGTCAGATTGCACCCGGACTGCAATTTATCTTCTTTATTGCAACTTGGATATAAAAAATTGTAATCAGGTGAATTCAAATAGCCAAACCAGTGGAAGGCTGCTGTACATCTGTTATTTTTAATACAGCTGATGAGAACGCTGCTCTTAAACAAAGGTAGGTCTTATAACAACGAGCACTTGTGATCCGTGTTATTCTGTTATCACTGCTATTCTGTATGTTATTCGACTGTCTCACAAACATGTAATAAATGCCTTTTCATCCTCCATGTAGAATTTGTGTGATTATTTTGTATTCTTTTAGCTTGTGCACACTGGGATAAATGGTTGCCATGTGAACATAAATTGCTTATTTATGGTGGCGAAGAAAAATGAACAGACCGTATTAATTACAAAGGGGTCATTATAATAAGTACAGATAATGAGAGCAGTCGAATGTATCCGCATGCAGAAAACAGCAAACAGCTGCTCTCTATAACTACATCTGGACATAAAACATTAATGCAATGTTTTTATAACGTATAAGCTTTCCTGTAGCTCAGTGGTTAGAACATGGCGTTAACAACGCCAAGGTCATGGGTTCGATCCCAGGGATTGCACATACTTAATGTAAAGTGATCAATGCGTAATGTAATGCAATGTAAGTCGCTTTGGATAAAAGCGTCTGCCAAATGCCTAAATGTAAATGTAAATGTATCTGACCGCTTCATCAGCAGCTGCTGTCCTTATTCGGTGGACATATCTCATGGTGGAAGTGTGAGCGCCCCGGTTCAACGTCATTCACGCTGCACGACACGTTTAACAAGGCAGGGGAATTGCGAATAAAGCTAATGCATATGCGACCGCCACCATCCGGCTCACTCATTGCGTATGCGCAATCTCTGCGTGTCCTTGAATTAAAGAAATAACTTCCGAACCTTCACCCCGCGCTCATAAAAGAATCGCAATCGAGCCGCGTCCCCTAGACGTCCTGCGGAGAATAAACGCAGGAAATGGCGACATTTATCACGCCGATCTGAACAAAAACTGCACCTGTGTGTTGTGTACAAAAAAACAGACAGCAGATGAACCTGGAGAAATCGTCTCGTTTACCACGATAGAGGGGAAAACACTTTTGCCCGTTTAAAAATAGGAACGCGGATACATTCACCTTAATATCAACACGCACGTTTTCATTGGGCTTCTGGCTCGTTTAGAAGGTAAGACGACGTCAAGGCCTGTGTGGTTCCAGTAATGGTCTTTCATTTTGCAAGGTCATTAGGGAAGATATTAACGGCCGCCTCCTGTTTTTATATGCATAGCTAGGCAGTCGGTGGGTCACCGCGTCGAACCCTCATCTCTCAACAAAAGACTCTCTGCGCACCAGCCCCGTTAGCTCACATCTTTTAAGTGCTCTTTTATTCATAGGAAGCCTCTCAACTCAGATTGAGCGCAATATTTATGAGCTCTAGATGAGCTGCATATTATTATTGTTGTTATCTGTTTCGGGAAAATAACATTAGCGGGTGCGAGCAATCATCAAATTGCCTGATTTATGCACCTGTAATGCCAAAGGACACCCTTTAGGCAGGACAGAAAGCTGTAAAAAATTGTTTTAGCGGATTAATTAATCAGCAGCTGACGCCTCGTCTTTGTCGAGTCACGTTGATGGTGGTTTTTGTTTTGGCGGGAAAACGCAAAAGGCAAGATGGAGGAAAAAAACGTTGACCTAGCGTAACCTGAATGCCGGGTGAGATTCTCGACACAAGTTAAAAATATCGTGATCAACTAAAGGTATAAAGAACTGCGATGTGAGATCGGTACTTATCTGGAATGCTCACGGGCATCCAGCCTCTCGCTTTAGTCCCTCTGAGAGTGTACGTGGTTTATTAGCAGGGCTTTCTTTTACCTGAGGGGAAAAAACACACACACAAGCGAGATGTACATGTTTGTTGAAGAATATATTGTGGAATCATATAGAGGTGATATTTAGACTCCATTTTCTTTGTGTCATATTTAATTCTGTGTTCTTGAGCTCTGAACCGTGAAGAGTTAGCGTTTACATTTTTGGTAGCTGAGCCGTTCCTAATCTCGGATCTTATGAAGTGAGTTCCACTCGTGAAAGACATTCAAGATCGCTCGAATCATCCTAATTCATTCGTGTTGTGTTTGCTTACATGCGTCTACACTCGAAAGTCAATATCTGAAAGATCAAAGTGTGAGGTTTAAGCTATCATCTTTTTCATTAAAACAGGGATTTTGCCTCAGACATTGTACCTCAGCTAAATCTGCAAAGTAAATATGAGGATTCAGAGCTCCGAAATGACGCATCTGCGACGCGGGTGCCACCAAAAGGTGAAACGAAGCCAATATGCATACGCCAGACAGAAAGCCACAATTCTCATCTCATTTACATGCACTGTAGTTTGTCCTCCCCATGACCTGCCCGGGAAAGCATATATCAAAATACAATAATCAAATGCCAAAACAAAACAACCCAGCTAACAAATGTAGGTTGTAAAAATGTTTTCCTAACGTTTCCATTAAGTAACAAAAAGGTTAAAAACGTCATAAGTTCCAGGAATGTTCAAAACATCCAGTTTTTTAGATCTTATTGGTTGGTTATTCATTATACATTATTACATTATACATTATTCAAACATTGTTTCATTCTGTAAAAATTTTAAAATACACACTACTTAAGAATAATGTTTTGAATACATGATATAAAATGTTAAAAAACATTCTACTAACGTTATGCAAGAACATTTTAAATAATTAAAATGATTTTTCAGAAAATTAGCCAACGTTTTAAGAATCTTCCGTTAGCTGGGAATTCAGTTGACGACAGTTACCGTCTAAAACATACAGTACGTCACAAACATACATTTTGAAAAAAACTAAAGCAAACAAAATACAACACATACCGAGGTGCTAATCTTACGCGAGACAAATTCGTAACTGTCTTGTTTTCAACAGAAGAGGAATGACGGATGTTTATCGCACTACATCCATACCAAGTGATGAGACAGCGTGCTATAGAGTACAAAAATCATCCTTCAAAGTCTAAGACGTCCCGCAGAGCAAAACAAACATCTCTTGCTACCTCATACGCAGCTCAGTCCACTCCGAGCACACGAGACCTTCTGTAAAATGATAAATCAGGCCCTGTGAGAACCCTCCTGGATCACCGATGAGACCTTCAAGAACTCACAATACATGATATTAAGGAGCTATTATATGTACTCGAGAGTAAGATTACGCGTGTTA
This sequence comes from Botia almorhae, assembly GCA_036877575.1. Lineage (NCBI taxonomy): Eukaryota > Metazoa > Chordata > Actinopteri > Cypriniformes > Botiidae > Botia > Botia almorhae. The sequence goes on from JAZGTJ010009633.1 coordinate 7,857, forward strand.
TTTTTTTAATCCTGCTCTTCGGAGGGAAGAAACAAGAAACGTATACGTGAAGGTCTGAAATGCTGGAGGAGTCACACACTTCCTGACAAATAACAGAGCACAAAACCAGCCCTACCTTGAACGCTCTTTAAAAGCCGTTCTGAGGGTAATTGATTGATTTACTGAATCTAAAGGGGAAATAATCGTGAGTGCCATTCAGAAATGGCGTACAACAAAAGAGCAAACATTCATTTCAGCTAATCTCCACTCGTTTCTGCAGTGCATTATGGGAAATAAGAAGTGTCTTCAGAATACCATGAAAACTAGACATAAATCCTGATGTCTGATGCAGGTCCATTCTATGAAACCTATTTATAAATAGTCACCACATTAAACTCCACTATTCATTCGCGCACATTCTGAACTGAATGTGAACACATTCTGAAGTGATTTCGGATTAAGACACTTCAGTACTGTTAAGCCCCACAGCACCAGTGTGGCAGAACACACACAGTATTATGACACAGCCGTCTGGACCAGTGCCGCCCAGTCTGGCTGGTGTGTCCGAGGACAAATTCATAAATTTAAACCGGCTTTCGCTGCCACAGAGCACAAATTGTAATGCAAATGAAGCCTGTGATTCGTTATCATGAACATGGTTATGGAAGAGCAACTATAAACCTTTATCAGCAACGGAGCTCATTTAATTAAAGATTTGTGCAAAAGAGAAACCGCTCGGCACGCTTCTTTGCACGCAGGTCATACTCGTGGAGATTATTGTAAATATGCCCATTGTGAGAGATGCACTTCAGGGAAGAGAAAACTAATATTTGCTCCCTCCAGTCCTGGAGAATGCGCGATCATCTCTGTTTTAATGCACTGGGCGCGTGTTTGCATGCGCGTGTATGAGCGTGTCGCTGCGAGTGTATTTTCAAAGGAATGAATCTCCTTTCCATAAGCTCTGATGCCCGGTGTGGTTTTTAATGTTTTCAGACGCAGAAAGCCGGGCGGCTACAACTCAAATTACCTCACCGACAGCAACAAACACCTCGCGCCGCCTGTCAGCCTGCAAAACAGCTCCAATTACATCTGCTGAGAGCAATCGTGACATTTTTAGATTTACGTTTTTCAGACACAATGGAAGAGTGGTTGTTTACGTGCAGCTGCATTGCCCCCCTCTGTTTTGGTCCATTATGACAGCGCTAATAATGAACGCATGTGGCTTTGAAAATCATGCGAACTTCGTTTTCGCATGCTGCCGCTTAACCTTCGGATGATATGCATGTCTGTGCTTGCGTACAAGCGCGCGGTCATTAAAATTATTGATTTCATAGGTTCGATTTGAAAAGTAATGATTGCTTCCTTGGAGACTTGATTAAAGCCCATTGGCTATTGATGAGAATGGAATAAAGAGCCATACAGAGCTTCACAGCATCGCAATCAGCCTGATTGGAGATCAGGCGTCACCCCAGTATGTGGATTTGTACCTAACTTAAGTCAAATAGCCCTCCCTCTTCAATCAATAAAAGGGCATCCAGTATATTAGCCCGGTCTAGAAGTTGAATTTCAAAGGACAAGAATTTGCTGTTGTCGTCTTAGTAGGTTATAAAGACATACTTCGATTGCCAGTGAGGGGCTTTCGGCATCTTAAAGGGTACGAGAAAGCTTGTGACCTAACGTGACAATGTAAAACATAACAATTGTGTTTTATTCCAGATTCCAGTGTTAAAAATGCTTATGAGCATCAAAAGCATCAAAAGCCAAGAGAAAAGTTATGTCCCGTTTCAGCGCCACAACTGTCCAATGAATTCTCCTGATATAACGGTTAATTATATCGCTCACATACTTTTGAGAAAGAGTTATACAACGTAGCTTTTAAAACATGCGTTCATCTTATACTCCCGCCTCTATATCTTATCCGATGGGACTTTGGGAAGACCATTTCTCACAAATGGACAAAACCTTCAAATTATTGCTTGACTCCAGGCCAGAAAACAGAGCTGCCGTGTTCACGCGAGGGCTTTCATCTTAAGTGAATTTAAGCAGTGCAATGCAATTTCACAATCCAAATACTGCAGCTGTTTAAAGTTAAAGTTCCAAGGTAACCATGGCGCCCCTCACCGGGATACAGCCGATAACATGTGGAAAACGTTTAGACGCGTTCCTCCGAACATTCCCACTGTCTCAACTTTTAAGGATCTTCGCCGCAGAAACTTTACTTACATCAGGTAAACAAGACACAGGTCACAGATCAAACAATACACACAACCAAAAACTTGTCTGGCGTTTAGAAGGGAGAGAGGCAGCAAGTAACCCCTCCATTAAACTAATTTGGACCTGTTAGGGGTTACTTATAAAGCCAACACTAATGACTACCGACTTGATTATATTTACAAATGCAATTGACTCTTGTCTGGAATAGATGTATCCGTGCATGTCAATCACAAAAAGTAAAAGAGAAATAGGTTTTAACTACCTAATTACGGTTCGTTTTTTAGAGAATCAGTCTCTTTTACTTTGCAGGGTACGCTTAAATTTTTGTGGTCGTTTATTATGACATGAAATACAGCGTCCACAGTGCAAACCAAAGCAGACGGTCTGAAATAACATAAATAAGTGCTTTAGAGAAACAGGTGGGCCAAGAAAAACTGAGGAAAAATATAAAAAGACCTAAAAATGATGGAAAGCTGTCCAAGGAAAACAATTTTACAGAATTGCGGCTTCTCATGGGAATTTTTGCGCAACTCATAGCTATAAATTTACAACACAATGCTTTGGCTGTGCATCCACAGTTTGAGTGCTGGACTTTACAGACTCCGGGAACTGATGTAAATCCAACATGAGGTAAATGGAGACAGGCACCCCGAAACTATCACCCTGTTAATGAATGGATAAGCCAAGCCACTTTCATAAATAATACAAATCTTTTATAAGGCCAAAATGCACTTATACAATAGCCCACTACAGCCTATAGGAGATAAATGAAATAAAAAAAAGAAAAAAGCGCTGGTTACAAATGGTATGTCTAATCTCTGTGTATGTTTCTCTGTGTGGGTGTTTTGCGCGTGTTGAGCTTTCCTGTAGCTCAGTGGTTAGAGCAAGACATTAACAATGCCAAGGTCATGGGTTTGATCCCCGGGATTGCACATACTCAGAATCAATGTGTAGTATAATGCAATGCAAGTCGCTTTGGATAAAAGCGTCTGCCAAATGCATAAATGTTTGTGTCTGTGTGTTTCTTCCTATGTGTTTGCATGTTTCTGTGTGTGTGCACGTAGATTTACTAACCATAAGTGTGTGTGTGGTGTGTGTGTGTGTGTGTGTGTGTGTGTGTGTGTGTGAGAGAGAGAGTTATGGAGGGGATGCACCAGTTCCAGAAGCACGTACCATGTGTGGAAAGAATGATGAATGTGCTCAGGTGATCAGGCTCCTCATTAAATAAAATGTAAATGAGGGGCCGGCGAATATAAAGGGGGTTCTGGCAGCGTGGCAGAGACCTAATAGAAAGCTCCAGACATAAACCAATGGCAATGACTTGTGTGCTTCTGGACACAGCGGTGTGCCTGGGGTGAGATTCAAAATGAAGCACCCAGAAAATGAGAGTCGAGCCAAGATGGAAAATGGATGAAGACTGCGGCCACTGGAGCTGGAAAGACTCGCAGCCTGGATCTTCCCAGAGCACAAAATAGCTTAAAGCAGCTGAATCTAACACAAGAGAAAATTAAAAATGGCACACAGAAAAGAGAGGAAAGAGAGAGAGAGAGAGAGAGAGACAGAGAGGAGGGGGAAGGAAACATCCCACACACCAGACTGTCTATTATGCTGCTCAGAAGGAGCCTGGCTTTTGTTAAGGTTATTAAAACAAAGAGAAACATGGAGAATTTATCATATTGGTTGAGTTTTGTTTAGATTTCCTACCCCTGGAATGCGGCGGCTTTGCCTTGACTGAGCATGTAAGCAAATTTTCACTTTGCAGCAGTGTATTCAATTCTTTTGTCATGTGCCTCACTATGAGACCATAAGGAAAATTTGTAGTCATTCTAATTCCTGACATCAGCTATAACAGAGCTTGTCAAACCCATTTTAGGTCAAGGGCAAACTGGACTAAACATCACCTTATGCGGGACGATTTTTTTGTTTGTTAAAGCGTGTGTGTGTCTGTGGAGAGCGCATGCACAACATAACCGTCTTCTGGAGACAATAAAGTACACAATCAACTTGTTGTGGCTTCAAAAAGATAAAAAAAAAAAAAAGTTCATGCAAGTAAAAATAAATTCTGTCATCGTTTACTCGCCCTCATGTCATTTCAAATCCTACAACTTAATTTCTTGCATGGAACACAGAATCTAAACGTCCAAGCTGCTGTCCCAGCTAACAGGGAACATTCTCAGAAGGTTAGCTAACGTTCTGTTAAAGCTCTCTCCAAGTTCTTTCAGTTATCAAAAACATTCTTGCAGTAACATTAGTAGAATGTTTCTTTAATGTTATTTCAATATCAAAAACATTCTTAAGTAGTTAGTGTAACATTTTAAAATTACCATATTAAAATGTTTGAATGTTCCTATGACCAAACAACAACACTAACACAATGTCAAAAACGTTTTGCACATTCCTGGAACTTTCAAAATAATCTTATTGTTACTTTATGGAAACTAAATGATGACCAAGCTGTGCATAGCACATATATGAAACAAATGAATACAGTTTTAGAAGGACATGAGGTAACCAATGACAGAGAACTGCATACAGTACATTACATTACAGTTAGCACAATTAGCATGCTGCTTCTGAAGTATCCACGTAATAATTATTCAGTGTACACTACTGCACTACTGCTCTACAGTAGATACTCCTATTGTTTTTCTATGTGACTCTATGTAGTAACCGATGCTGTGAGCGACTTGCACTAACTGGGAAAATGAAATGTGTTGCTCTGGGACAGTTATGTCACCCACAGATCTAGTTTTACATGAAAAGCATCTAATAAATGGACTTGAATGTTTTTAGCCTAATTTCATTTCATTTTCACCCACAATAACCTCACGGGTCAGATTGGACTCTGGCGGTACGTTTGACACTCTGGCGGTACGTTTGGCCTGGAATATAACTCGACTAACAGGGAATGTTGGCTAACATTCCTAAAAGTTCTCTCAAAGCTATCAAATTTTTTATCATATATCAAAAACATTATTTAGTTGTTGGAACTTTTTATAAACATTACATAATGTTTAAATAAGGTTTTTATAACCAAGTGATAATGGTAATACAATAACTAATAAACTATACGTATTTGAATATTCCTAGAACTTTAACCTTTTTGTTACCTAATGGAAACATTATGGAAACATTGCTACAACCTAAAATGGTTAGCTGGGCTGTTGCATTCAGAAATGCACAGAATCATAAAAACTGTCTTTGTATTGAAGTGCCACAGCAATCAGAACTCCAAGTGATCTGGAATTAAGTTTTTTGTAACCAAGCACCATGGTAACAGACGTCACACTGATCGAGTCCACACACACACACAAACACACACACACACACACAAACAGATATTGCTGGATTAATAAATGTCTGACAGACTGCTCACATATCTCCCTTCCCTCCTGGAAACAGAGGAAAGCCAATTCCAGCCCGCGTGACAGTTCTAACTGTGAAAAATGGCCTCCTTATTTCTTTATTTTTGATTTTCTCAGATAGTTCAGGGGTATTTGTTCCTCGCGATTACGTTTTATACACATACATGTATATCGGGAGCCTATATTCACGCAATTCCAGAAACGTAAACATCTTTTTCTTCAGCATTTGTTAGTGGATGCAGTGACTGCAGACAGTTATTAAATACAGACCCGCTGCTCGCATGTGGCATCAGCGCTAGCGTGACTACACCGCTTACCTGCATGCATGAGTCAACATCAGCGTAAACGACAACACAACGCATAGCCCAATGATTCATAAAACACAGCCCAGCAAACAATGTTTCCCTAAAGCTTCAATTAGGTAACAGAAATATTAAACATGTTATTTTGAATGTTCAAGGAATGTTCAAAACATCCAGCTTTTAGACATTGTGTTAACATTATTGTTTGGTTTTTATTTAAGTTCTGTAAGGTTTTCAAAACATTCCACTAACTACTGTACTTAAGAATAACATTTTTGATATATTGTTAAAGAAACGTTGTACTAACGTTACTGCAAAAACTGTTGATAACTTTGAGAGAACTTTGAGCCAACATTCTGAGAACGTTCCCTGTTATCTGAGAGTCTAGACAAAAAAAACTGAGTTTGTCTGAGGTTCGACTTTTAGGTCATGCCCCCGAGGGGCTTAAACAAGAACCTGAGGTGGTCTGCCGCCTCATTACACTCAGTGATCTTTTGGGTTTACAGACAGTTTCTTTCAAGGTCACTATAAAATGTATTAAGTTCCTCTCATATTCAACAATAGTTCCTTTACAATCCTTTTATTTATTATTCTTTACAATTCTGTTATTTTTATTCACCTTCATCATGTTCCGAAACTCCATGGAACAGACAAATGTAGTTTCTGAACAAATCTGCAACTCTTTTCAATCAAAGAGTTTAAAGTGACCACAGCTGTCCAGCCTCTAAAATAACAAACCAACGAAACATCATAACATAATTCGAGCACTGTATATAATTGCCTTGTATAAAGTCTTATCAGCTGTGGCCACTATGAACTGTCCTCGTTTGAAAAGTGTGAAATGTCTTTCATTTTTCAGTTGTGGGTAAACAATTGCTTTATGTCTTGTCTCTATCTTTGAAAAACAGACGTAGCCATTTAAACACCATACAATTTACAAGCTGTCCTTATGCCTCCTTCTGTATTAAAAGCTACTGTCCCAGTTACTTTTATGCGAATCATATAGCGTCCATGCATATGGTATTTACTATTTGTTCCACCTCAAACGATAAATCCACCCGTTCGAACTTCTCTGAGAGATGTTCATATACTTCCCCTATAGCGGAACATTTTGTTTCTGAAGCCTCTTACTTTGTAGAGAGGGTTTTGGACTGTGTTCTTTGATCTTTTTTCATAGTGCCCTTTGAGTTCCTGAGGAGGGAATATCTGGATGAGTGGAACTGATTCTGAGCTTCATAATTCATTCCCTGAAAAGGGACCAAAAAGAATAAACAGCATCCAAACCCTCAAACAGGTTCAGACACTCCGCGGTGCATCTTAAAGACACAGTGGTAACATTGAGCGACATGCCTGCAGGGAATTTTAAATCCACCTCTTTTCCTTCCCGTTTTTGAAAAGATGCTGTTTTAATAAAACGTGCAAAATATTAAACGCTACCGTGGGTTTTCTACAAATGCATACAAAATAAACTCCACCCGGGCGAAGGTGTCTGAATTAATGCAAAACATGCTTCGTTCCCCCTTTAAGAGCTCTCTGATGTCATGGGAATAAACTCTGTTTGGTTTCGTCTGCAAATGTTGCACCTGCGGAAAGATGCTCGTTCAACAACGCTGATGAAAAACATGTAAACTCAAAAAGCCTCATGAACAACATTTGCATTTTTTGACAGGACAAAGGTGCAAATTCTCACGCGCGTCCCACAATCCATTGGCAGTATGAAGACGGAGAGTGAGAGTGAGCGACATGCTAACAGAGACCGCTGGACAGTTTAACAGCATTCCCAAAGGCCTTGGCTATGCTTTCAACAAGCTTGTTTACGGAAGGTTTACCTTCTCCCTTCTCCTCAGGGGATAAAGTCGACGCTCTTATTGCCTGTGAACATAACAGCGCTAGTTCTTGTCGGCTGTTAGCTAGTGTCAGTGGTCTGTTTGAAAATGAATTTAAAATCTATATGTTTGGCCTCATTTTGAAGCTTTTCTTTCTAGAAACGCTTTCATTTCAGTCTCCCGGAAATAAACAAACATCTATCAGCTGTGAGGATGATTTACCGTACTCCGTTTTCCCGTTTTCCTTCCGTAATACGAGTATAAAACCTTTCCTTCAAAACAATGTGCTAACAGACAACATTTATGGTACATTAAATCCAGCAAAAATCTGATGGACAAAGACAAATCCAGTAAGGACATTTTGTACAGGGGCTGTGAATAATTTAATTCATTTTTAGTCAGGGATGAGACTCCGGGTCTATCTACCCTCGGCTGTTTGACAAGTGTAATTTATCAGGGCTAAAATCTAGTCAGTCAGCGAAGTGTCATTGAGGGAGAAATTGACCAGTGGACCTCATGCATCACCATCCAGCTAGAGAAACAGGCCCATATTCTCCACCTTGCTACCTGGCTCGCGGTTCGACCCACGTATCATCAGTCATTCAAGCCAATTAACCACTTCTCAATAAAAAAACGTACGGTGTTTCTAAGCAAGACTGAAGGAGGTGATTCAAAAAGCCATTTTCCTCAAAATCCCATTAGAAAGGTGAAAAAGTCTAGCTGATGTCATAAAAACAGGGGATTTTGTTTAAGGACTGGAAGGTATTACAGAGCAGATTACTTGTGGCTTATTTTCTTTGTTGGAAAATTACATTCTGGAGTACTGGCTTTCAGCTGCGAAGGAACAACGAAATCTCATCCTTCCAAGTTCTAAAGTTTAAGATTGTTATACTGTAAACCATCTTCTTTGAGATACTGATGCTATCTGCTAATATACACACTTTATTATGTCATACTCAAATGTTATCATGCAAATATGTACGTTTTCATGTATGTTTACACCAAAACCACAATTCTGTGTCTCAAGGAATTCTGGGTAATGCCATCTGATATGGCGTCTCTCTCATCTTGACATCCCGCTGAGCTGCTGTTTTCTGCTCGCTGAAGTCAACACTACATGATTCTGTTGGCCTTCCTGCTGTAGAGTCAATGGAAAAGTCGATAAAACTTGAACTGCTATCTAATTTTCCTTCTCCGCCAAAAAAAAACGGATTTTCTGAGGTCCCTGCAAAGTTTCCCTGCGTAGTTGAATCTATTACATTTCAAACTCTTTGAGAGCCCAAATATATCTACTGGTGTGTTTGTGGTGAGAACATTTTGTTATTTTTATTTTTAAAGGGGGGGTGCAGGGGTGAGTCAAAGGGCTCTTTGAAAAGACAATGCTGCATATTTTGGCCTTGACCATATCATGACCCCTTCGCCTGTCACAGAACATAAACACGTTATCACGTAGCCCCATCACCCCTGCGTAGATTATTTCCAACACTATGAAACACACACATCCACCTTTTGTGACAACATGCCCCAATAGGGAAGAACACAGTTCAGCTTTCAGTCGAAATCCATCTTCATTACTTAACTGACCGGAATTCCAGAATTCCAGTTCGTTCCTCGTTCGAGGTTTCGTTGCTTTCATTTGTGTACAAAAATCATTCTAATTCCATTGATCTAGATGTTTAAAAGCAAAACACAAAACAAGCACTTGAAAATAAGCAGCTGTGCAATTATAAGCTTAAAACCCTATAATGACTAAACAAGTCTAAACAAAATATAAATAAAAGCCAAGAAATCGAATTAAGCTTTTAAAGAAAAGATATTCAGTTAAAAGGTCAGTTAGGTTTAACAACGATGCAAGCTAAGAGCTTGTGATCAGCCAGATATATGATCCCAATGAATAACCAGGACAAGAATCGATGGACGGCAGGTCTTAAGGTGTGGCACGGGAAACCTCTGTCATTCAAGGACAGCCTTTAATATATCAGCTCATTTATCTCTGACAGAAGCGCTGTGCCCATCTCCTGACTAATTGAAAGCTTACTAAAGCAACTTATTTAAATGACAAAATAGATCCAGGCCCACGAGCCAATTAGGAACCGGCACACCGATGACTCCTCAGTGTCAGTGTGTCTGCTTTTCTGAGGAACTCAGAGGAGCCCCTTTGGCCCCAGGGCTGCAGAGGTTTCATTAGAGACAATGTCCAAAGCTAATACAAATGAATTATGGATCTCAAACAAATGAGACCTGCGTGAGCAATTTGTCCCCACAGATTGAATGATTGTCTGTGTGTGGGGGTGAGTAAGTGTGTTTAGTTGTTTAAGTATTTGTGTATAACAGCGTAAACAGGGTTTATGTGGACACTTCCTGGGTGATTTGTAAATTTACATTTAATTTACCTTTTTTGGTTAATTAAAAAATGCCAAAGGTTTTGTGTGATGCTTAGGTTTAGGGGTAGTGTTAGTGGCTATAACATACAGTTTGTACAGTATAAAAACCATTCCGTCTCTGGGAAGCCTCATAAACCACACGAGAACATTTGTGTACCTAAACATCTGTCTTAGTGAGGACCATTGTGACCAGTTACACCAGAGTCAGCTTAAAAAATTAAAAAGTGAGGACATTTTCGCCTGTCTTCACTTTCTGACATCCCTTTAAAAGGCTTTTTGAGGGTTAACACATGGTTTTAGGGTAAAGGTTAAAATTAGGTTAAGGTTAGGTTTAGGGTATGGGTTAGGCAGTTAGTTGAGATGGTTAAGGTTAGGGTAAAGGGCTGGAGATTGCATTGTGTTATTGAATGTCAGCACAAAGATAGCTGTACAAATGTGTGTGTGTGTGTGTGTGTGTGTGTGTAAGAGAGAGAGGGAGACAGAGAGAGAGTGAGAGATTCCATGAATCCACATTGCCACAGAGAGAGAGAGGGAAAAGAAATCATAGGATATCATATTTTTTGTTGAACTTTTCCCAAACTGGTTTGCTCTTTTATACCGTAAATACAAACCCAGCAAGCATCGGCACTTACACAAAAATAGCAAACACTTTTTTATACCATCTACTCCCTATAGCTGTATTTTAAAGCAGAAAAAAAGAAACATTCATTATACTTGAGACAAGAATGGAATCTAAATAACCAGCCATAACCTCTGCCAGCATACACTGGGAGAGCAATACAGTTTTAATTCCGTATGGGTGCAATGGAGGCTTTCATGTACAGAATGACTTTTACATAGAGATCCATCTAAAAAGCAAAGGCTGAAATATAAAGCCATCGCACTTTGCACCGCGTGACTACCGCATAAAGGAAACGGTCACAAATGATCCCTGGTGTCTGATCAAAGCCTCCTTTCAGCTTTCAGGCATATTTGAAATGGAGCAATTACAATAGAGTCCCATCCAGGTTCTAATACCCTGACTGAAAAAAGACAAAGACAAGAAAAAAAAATCACCGAACATTTTTTAAGTTGGTCTGACTCGCTTTAAGCAAATCCATATGTCACCTGCGCACAAATGTCAATATTTAACCAAAACGTTGTGATTGCGCTCGGCCAGAACTTAACACGCTCAAATCAAACTGTCATTTCAGGCTTGTTTTTGAATAAGCT
>JAZGTJ010009634.1:0-19138 GCA_036877575.1 Botia almorhae
AAGCATGTGAATACCAAAACATTTGCAATTGGAACAATTTCTGAGAGAAGTGTTGCATTTTCTGACAGAATTGCAAGGGTGCCGATAGTTTTGGCCATGACTGAATATAAAACTGTTTATGTTTTGTTTAGGGGATTCACGGATGGAAAAATCTAAAGATCTTAGATGTTGCTGGAAATCATTTATCTATGTTTCCAGTCGGTGTAAGTTGATTGTCAGACACTCCAACTTTATATTTGAACGTTATGTGACAAACATTTTAGTAATGTGAATGCATTTATTTAATAAGCTGATTATAATTGATGGTATTATTAATGGTATTCTAACAGTTCCAGCTTCTCACACTGGAAGAGTTGTTCTTTGAGGGAAACAGTTTAGTTCCATTTACACTGATGGAGTCCATTCAGGAGAAAGAAGTCCTTTCATTAAAGGTATCAGGAAATATTCTCACCTGTTTGTACCTGTAATGTATTGTATTTGCAGCTTTCCTGCACAAATCCTGTTGCTGTATGTTTCTAGTGTACATAATGATGCTATTATTGACACCACAAAATGTCAAGGTTTCCTCTGAGAATGTGAAGGCTTTTGGAATTCAATTTTAAGGTTAAATGGTTATTTTTAACTGTAATGATACCCGTGTTGATTGTGGTTTGGTGTGTGCAGGAACTGTCAGCCAGGCTAATACTCAGGGAAAGCACACACAAAATCTCAGTGCTCTCCAAAGCTCCATGTTACCCAGAGGTGCAGGACTTGCTGTCTCACTGGGGACAGTGTGCCTTGTGTTCCCAGCCTTTCCTCACCACCTGGCTGGAGTGTGTGCAGTTTATAAACCTTGAGAAGGTATCACTTCATTCTGCCTGTTACTTTACAATACTGTCTGTTCAGTGTATAACCCCTAGTGTTCAAACTACAGTACATTTGTTTTTTAAACAACAGAGATTAGCAGGGATGCATTTTAAAGACTTGTAATTTAGCTTTCTTAAGTAAGATTTTTAGAGTGATCCAGATTAATTGCATGTACATTGAAATAAATGACAACATTAGAATATTATTTATTATTATATAATAATATATAATTTTATATCTTTTGTCTTTAAGCAGAATATGGGACTAAACAGCTCAGAGTTTATACCAGTGAGAGTTTTATTGTGTTCCTACGACTGCTTCAACAGAAATGATCACAAATACTACGGGCTTGTGCGGATGTGAATAACAAATGTGTCTTTTTATTCTACTCCATGATTGATAATGATAATTCTTCTAAATCTCTGTTTATTAGAAAGAATTAATATTTGATGTTTATGCAGTATGCCAGCAGATGGCAACATTTGATCACCGGCTTTCTTTGTTCTGGCTGTGAGATAAATATCTGCTTGAGATGAGTCATTCCGGTCATGTTATTGTATAAATCTTACTTTACTGCATGTCAGTATGCCTTTAAATTAGAAGATGTTAATCACAGCTCTGCTATTTATCAGACTTCTGTGTCTTTACCATTCATTTACATTAAAAGCGTCTTATTGCATCAATGAAATGACAGTTTATTTTAATCATCTTTAAGTCGAGTTCTGTAACAGGTTGGTGTCATACAGTGAGTTAATTTTATAAGTCATTTTAATGCAATCTGGAACATTCTGCCTCAGGCTATACACACTTTTGATACATCTTTCATTTGCATTTTTTTAATCATCTTTCTATAGTCTGGCTTTATGTGCCAGTGTAATTGCCCACAAATGAATGCATTCCATACCTACCCTCTGTTTGGGCCAATGGCATCTGTTCTAACCTGAGAGGAAACTTCATCTCTTTAAATGAATTTCTGATGCAGGTCTCCTGAGCTCAGAACAGAGTCTACCAAGTTGGGCCTGATGAATAATGCAGCAGGTTTAATTGCAAAGCCAGAAAGTAATGACTTTGGACTGGTTAACAGCAGGGGAACCATACATCTCTGCAAACTGAATGAAAAATCAGTTCAGAAAAAAGAAGGGGGGGAGAGAAAACGCTAATTGATGAATAATTAAAGCTCGAGCTACAGGGCATAATTGTGACATTTTGTTTCAATCAATTTAGAAGTGTGGGGAAAAGTGCACTTAGGAAACTAATGGTGACTGTGAATGTCCACTGAAAAAAGCCACGAGATTCAGTCATTTATTATACAGCTCTCAGTCAAGCTCAGCCATTATTCTGCAGCAGTTACTTCAATTTCCAAGCGATTGTGGACCTGGCAGCCGTTAATGCACCTCACAAGTGGTGTATATGATCTTCCTGTTAAAGGAGGAGAGAGAAGATAATGGAAAGAAGTCTGAGGTATTTGGATTTGTTTTCTTTGACATCAAGAAAAAAGACCGGTCTTAGTAAACTTTTGTATTATTAAAATGTTTTGTATTGTCTTACAAAATTATATAAAACAACAGTGTTTTCGTCAGTTTGTACTGCATATTAAAATGATAAATAGGGGCTTTTTTTAAAAAGAGGGTTTTTAAATGCTTAATAATGTTAATTTGTTTGTATGTGTGTTAAGGGTAGTATTTCTTTGTGCATCATTATTCAGAGGACTGGAAACAAATGGTGCACCAGTCTTCACCATCTTAGTAGCTGGATTGTGAATGCCAGAGAACAGCTTTGAGGCCACCAGACCAGAGTTTACAGCATGTTCTGTGTGGCCTTTGAGTTACAGGCAGATCACTGCTCCATTTTGAAGAGAGAGAGCATCTGATGAAACATGCATTATTCCAGAGAGCAGGGATGTTGGGATCCTGGAGCAGCAGGAGCGCCTCGGGCCCTGTCTGGTGTCAGCGTGTGTTTGTGGATGTGCGTAAGTGCCTTGCCTCTGTCAGACCACTTTGTTAAAACAGTCCAGCCTCACCATTGTTTTGCTAACCTTGTTTCACACAAACAGTTGCGCAAACACTAGCTGTTGGTGTTCTATTGGCAGGCATTTTGTGCCGCCTGAATAGAGAGGGCGCGTTTGATTGACATTAATAGCAGCGAGGAATATCTGTCTTTGAAGAAAATATCGCACAGTGGGAGCACTGAGCGCTTTATACCTGTACACTCTAAACATGTATGCCATATGTTAATTAGGAAGTCTACACTGATGTAATTACTGAAGGAGAATATTGCCTATGGTGAGGATATCTCCCTGCTACCTCATGGGGAACGTAAAGGAAGATAAAGTAGGTGTGCATAAATTTTAATTTACTAGGATTGAAATGGGAAGAGTAATGTTGGCAAATTCACTCAGGATGATCAATTGGAAAGCCAGAGTTTTATTACATTATCCTTTGTCAGGCATACAAACACAGAATGCTAGTTGATGATTGTTAACGGTGTGTTTAGTTTGCCGTTACTGAGCTGCAAGTTATTGCTTTTATAAACCGTGCAGTATTTTTTCAATAATAGGTTTAGCGTCGTATTTACCTTATTTACCGCATGCCTTACTTTTCTAGACAGCTATTATTAGATGATTCTCCCGTTATTTCTCACATGAATTGTTTTTGAGACACCACTCACCACAGAGGGATTTATTGTCACCCTGAACTTTAAGATCAGCCAAACTAAGTTTCATTGCACCGTATTGGTTTCATAATGTCCAACACTTGTGTAGATTAAATAAGATAGCTTTGATTGTGCTTTTTGCCGAGGCAGCCCTGTTTATCTCCTCTATCTCATGGGTTTATATTGATACTGAACATCCTTGAGCGCTGGTGTGAGTATTTGACCCTGTTTAATTGCAGGAGTGTGCATTGAAAGTAGGGAAAAAAATTATATATACTCAGTGTAAAATGGACAATTATATTTATCTGTATATTCTATAGGTTTATATTATGAAGACAAATTCTGATGGCATTGATGACATGGTAAGTGTCCCAGACCATATGGAACATGATATAATGCATTAAATGCACGTGGGAGACCATGACCACAAAAAATTTAATGACCTCTAGATATCAAACCAGCTATGAGTCTTTACTTATTCAAGCATTGGGCTACTTTTTTAGTTTTTTATTTCTCTCTTACTAAATCCGGGTTGTTTTGTATTATATAAACATTTAATACAGTTCTATACTTTTGCAAACTTACTGCTACGTTTTTGTTTTCAATTGTTTTGCCCACACCTCTAAATATGACTTGTATGGGTCGATTTAGTCATGCGACCAGACCAACTGTCTTGTGAGTTCAAGTATTAAAATTAGCATCATTAATTGGTGTATTGGCCTGCTTATGGGGAGAAAAAGACCTACTCAATACCACGCAGTGAACAACTGTCAGGCTAAGAAGAGCACTTTCCAATCAGGGAAATCTATTGTCTCATATCTTATGCTGAATGAGGGATCTCCTATTGAGCTGCTGGCATGGCACCAGCGCATTGTCAACATGATGGTTGCACAATCAATCTGTCACGCTCTGCCTGTTTGTCACTAGGGGGCACTGTGTCTCTCTGGTAAACGCGCCAATAATATGGAAAAAGTGCTCTGAATTTAAAAGCATTGAAGTGCCGCCTGCAAAAAGCATCTGTGAAGATGAAAATACCATATATTAAACAAAATGTCTAAACAAATCTGGAGATATTCCAAAATGTAACCAGAAAAATATGATTAATCAGGAACACAGCACTATATGTCTTATAAGATTTTTGTTTTTTATTTTGCACTGAAGGACTAATTATTTGTATATGTCTGAGAGTCAAGCTTTGCAGACAGTAGCATTTTATTTAATAATTTTTTTTCAACTGGATTCAAGCCAGAAGTAAATGCTCGTACAAATGGGCATCCAATTATTTTATATTATTCAGCAGCACTTACAGATATATTTGGTATATTTGCTTCCATTAAAAATCAAAAGAAAGAAAAGCAAACACACATATATATACACACACACACACACAGTGCTTTCACTGTGTCATCCAAGCCCTGCAGAGAATGCTGGAGAAACATAAGCCTTTGTTTTTGTGTGTCTCAGCTCAGAACAAATGAGAATAAGTGTTAGTGAGGCTTTGAGGGGAAGATGAGTCTATACCATCACTGGCCCTCCACTCATTACTGGAGTGAACAGAGCAGCACAGAAAGGGCCCCTTGTTTGTGACAGTTTTGGGTCATTCCTTTTTCCAAGTGTAAAACACCTCATGTTATTAAGAGCTAGAAAACACAGAAAAAGCAAAAAACTTCAAAGAACAAATAAGCTTTAATCTTGTTTCTTGTTCTTTGAAAGTTTCTATAGTCACAATAATGGCTGGAGACTATCCATGGGGAATTACGTACCTGGGCCTTTTTCGTACTTTTGATAGACTTTGTTTTTCTCAGAAAGTTTCAAGTTTTGTAATTTAAGACAAACTACAGTAGATGCATTGAAGCAAACAGTCTGAATCTTTGGACTGAAAAAAGAGGATGTAGCAAATTGTATACACAGGTGTTGAAGTTGTTTGCACTGAAAATATATCTTTCTTATGTCTTACTTTTTAAATCACATAGTGAAATGTTCAGTCTTTTTACTATTATGTTATTACAAGACACATGCAAATATAAAAAGTCAAAATTAGTGTTTCTCTAATAAACATTTTTCACATTTCTGGGTTCAAAACATCATAGTGGGCAAATCCCTATAGGGTTATATGGAAGACCGTAGCAAATTTTGCATTCCCATTTGATCCAGCTGCAAAAGAAAAAAATGACTATTGCGTTTCCACAACTTTCTAAAGAAACCCCATCACGTACCATCATTTCAGTCTGGTTGGAATGCTTCTACAAAAATGCCAAAGCTGCAGTGTTCACAATTTTGGGGAAAATTGTGCTACAAATGGCTTATTTACAATGGCTTTTGCAATAGTACTCTGGGACTGAAAAAGTACTTTAGCCCCTTTTAAGTGCAATAACCTTTGCCAGTCAGTGTAATGTCAGTTGTGGTGCTGTCTACTGTCTGTCTCCCAGTAATATTGTGCTGTTTTTTCCATTACTCCATGGTGAATGTGAGAGGCAGCTGACACCAGCACGACCCAGGTAAAGGCATCAGTACACGGGCCGTTACTGGAACATGCCGTGCCTGTGGCATTCTACCTCCATTGGCTCAACATCTGTTTCATATGAAGGGACACGAGCAACGTCCTTGAGGAATTTGCCCGATGTATTCATTAATCTCTCTCTCTCTCTCTCTCTCTCTCTCTCTCTCTCTCTCTCTCTCTCTCTGTACCTCTCCACCAAAGCATCAGTCATTGCCCTGTCATATGTTACACTTGCCCTATCTTATAGCCAGATGTCTGGCTCATACAACATATGCATTTAAGATTGTAGATTTTAAACACAAAACAGGGTTTTGACGTTACATACAGTCCAGAAACACAACAAACCAATTAGAAGACCTATTCTCTAACATTTTACCAAAACTGAGGTCACTTGAGGTTACCTGGACACACTGTTTTTATTACTTTACCATCATATGTGTTATATTATGAATGTACTAAATCACATTCGATTCCATTAAAATTGTTGCAATTCTTCAGTGATCCTCTAGTGCAGCATATGGGGAGGCTGAGACCCCTTCAGCAGCTGTTTGTGAATAGGAAATCGCTCCGATTGCTGGTGACGGGTGGCACTGCAGCCGTATGCGCTGGAACCCAGCCAGCCTAATTGGAGCACCTGGCTGAAGTCAACCCCCTCAACCCACCCATTAATGCTTGTGCACCGCTAATGCATGGAACATTTTTAAAATGAGACGATGAGGACTGTAAAGCAGCAGGTTGATCCATGAGTCGAGTTATTCAGTCTGCCTGGTTAAGAACTAGCAGCAAAAGAAAATCGTGTGGTGAGGTGAGCTGAACATTCTTAACGTTTGATTTAACTAATTGTTTTTTTTTGTTTGTTTTTTTAGGCAATAATATTAATAATTGACGATGGGTTTCTATTGATACAGAGATTATACTGTACATTTTATTATTTTTGATAATACCTTTTGGGCCATTGGCCATTTTTATTTACACTATAGACATACATTGGAAATTGTAGTCAAGAAGGAAAAGGAAATGACATTAACAAATTCGAACTTGTGTCACCAAAATGAGCACTACAACTTAGTGGCCACATACACACTGCAAAATTTCAATAATGACAGCGTCATTTAAATATGCACAGTATGTGAGTAAATGTATTAAATTTGTTATGTGTGTGTACAGTATACAGGAGTCACCCCTGAACCAGTTACGAATGTGTTGATGTAGTTATAACCAATGCAAATTTAATATCACAGCTGTCCAAAACAGTGACAATTCCACGGTGCTTTAAACCTGATTCTTATACTAATCATCCAAATGCCTGAACAATCCCTTGATTCACTGGGATAGCTTTGACAAATGTGCATATTTTTTTTGTTACAGGGTTTCTTTACCCACTTTAGCAAGCTGGTTTGATATCGCAATCTGTACTGTATGTAGCTGCTTGCTCATTTGATTCTGCTGTGCAGATGATCAGAGGAACAGAAAATTCTATTCATTTAAATCAGTCGAGACAGCAGAAACCACCCTGTCTGTAAATATTTATCTGGAATCTATATAATTAAAGAGACAAAGGCGTTATGTCACACTTGTCAGGTCCTTTGCAGAACTGAATAATACAGTGGAACAGCTTGTTAAAACATTTGTTTTAGGTCCGGGTGGCATCACTTATGACATTCATGACTCAATGGCTGAGACGGAGTGAGTTTCACAGCGCATGTGCTCCTCTGACTAAACCCTGTTACTGACGGCTGGTGGGAAGCTTAGAGTATGAAAAACAAAGACCTGTAATATCAAAGCTATTATAGGAGGGTAAACCGCAAGCATGACATTGAGCCCAGCTACAATACACCCTAGAATGGAACATAGTTTGGTTGGCATACAGATCTCATTTACATGACCTGTTGTGTCAAATATTTATTTTGTAGTCATGGAGGCAGACACTGAATGAAGCTGCATGAAAAAGCAACACTATCAACATGTACTACTAAATTAGATTTGCCACAGTACTGTATGCTCTTGAATCTGTGACATACTCACCACCTGGCATATTGTTTTGATCTTTTATATCTTTAACATGCTAAATGATAAATGATGATTTTTAATTTTCAATGCAGTGAGTTGGAAACTTTAACACATAACTTGTCCAGTATTGTTATGCAAGTTTATTTATTCATCAAAACTTCAGTTTTTATCTAGTTTCATCTAGAAGATGATGGACCTGCAATGAAGGCAAGACTCGAGCCATATCTGGAGACCAGCATATCGTACATAAGGGTGAGCAGTTAAGCACATAGCACTCAGTACACCATAGCAACCACCTAACCACTTAAACCAGCAATACACTACATATCACTCATCCTAGCAACCACCCACATTTTCTGAAGTACAAATCTAGAAGAAAATCCTGTTTATATGGAATGAGAGCATCTCAGTGAAGGTGAGGTGCTGACCATATCGTGTAAGGCAGGATCCATCTCACGAGGGGTTACAGATGTCATCTATGCCACGATATTGATCAGGGGGAATTGACTGACACTGTGCCAATTTTGACAAGTCTCGCTCATCTGGTCTCCATCCTGTAGCTGTAATGAATGTTTTTAAAGGGCTCAGCTCAGATACATATTTTAGCGAGATTCCGAATCATCTGAGAGGCTCGGATTGGATTCCCACGTGAAGATAAGGGGTCCTTTTAACTCTCTACGCTATAAAAAATTTAATTTACAGAAAAATCAATTTCACATTCGGTGACGTGGTCCATCCACACACATTGCTATTCCAATAGGGTCCGTTTTTATCACACCTTGTCAAAGCATGAGCAAGCGAGGTGGTTTATTCGTTTGGAAACTGTGAATCCGTTATGACGCTCGTCAGCATGAAATATGATTTTGGGGGGTGATAAAGAGATTTCGTGAGCTAGCTAAATTTAAATGCGGCAGATGTGTGATTGTCGCATTTTGTATAGACACGCGACAACATTTATCGGTAATGTTGTTGTTGTTTCGTGTGTTTTTGAAACCTTCTCTCCACCCGAACTCCATGGAGCACCTGCTGGGTGCTCTTGCTCACCCACTCCTCCCTCTGTGGCCTGAGAGAGATGGATGGCTCGTTTCCCCCCCGGGCCCACATGCAGGTGGGGAACAGCTGGGGAAGACCGCGGTGGAGGGATGGCAGATACGAGGATGGGGGGAGAGTGCGTCAGGAGCTATAAATTGCGCAGGAACTCAGGTACTTAACACCATCTTGTCTCTCTAGCACTATTAATCATACGCAGGAGCTCAGGTGTGTCCCGTCATTTCTTCAGTCGTCAGCTGCACTTATTCACCTCCAGTCCTTCTCTTTCTTTTTTCTCCTCTTTTAGCTCGCTTTTGCTCTATTTTTTTATTTTTTATCAACCCCCTCCCTCCGATACTGCTTGGTGGAGAGAATGTTGGGGTGGAAAGGCCAGACGCAGCTCCACATGATTTATGACCTCTGTCTGGTTGTTTATTTAGTTGAATGAAAGGCACATCACCAGCTTCGCCACACTGAATTACTGATCAGTGCAGTCACATGTGTGCATGTAAGAGGAACGAGAAAGGCATAAATACAGATCCAGTCAGGATATTTGAGCAACCAATTTACTCGGTGTACATCTGTGGTTGACTCGCGGTTTTTTATTTTAAAGTCTAAATCTGTTATCATGTACACAGTGTGTAGGCAGTGTAATAGTTTCTGCAGGACCGCCATTATTTGCAGGTGTCATGCAAACCAAAAAATCCAAACCATTTCATTGTTTTAACATAATTTTAAGCCTTTAACTTAAACAGAGCAGTGCTGAAATTTCATTCAGCATCTTTACCTGTATGCATTCAGGATTGTCCTTTGTAAAATATTATGTATTTAAAAAATATATAAATATTTAAAAATAATTATAAAATATTTTTATCTTATGCATTTTTAATATTCAACATCAGAGAAATAAGGCTACAAATTTATGAATTTATGTTCCAGCATTGTATAAAGTTATCTGTTTTTGGTATAATCCAAAATTCTTAAAGTAAAGTCATAAGTTTGACAATGTTTTCATCATGAGTTTTCTTTTGGGGGGGCCACAAAAGGATTCACCTTAAACAAGGGGGCCTCCTGCTGAAAAAGTTTGACAACCACTGATCTAAAGAACCACAATGACGCTTCATCCTATAATTTAAATGATTGGGTTCAGCCCAAAACATAATCTGTTCTAGAAAGAAAACAACACATTTTAACCATACAAACACAAAAAGTCAAACACTTGTATGTACATACATGTGGTACATACAAGTGGTTGTTTCTATTTGTTAGATTGTGATTTGTCATTTTTTTGTAAAAATTATGTAATTTATACGTTATTTATATTTATTAAGGAAGAATTTTACTATTTATGTTGACTTCAGGGGGTTGACTTCAGCCAGGTGCTCCAATTTTTACATATTATGTTGATGTTATAACAATGTTAATTAAGTTTACTTTTGTTTGTTTAATGTGTATTGACATATAAGTTGTTTTGTTTGTTAGATCGTGATTTATATATTATTTTTTTCTGTTTTGTACGTATGTATGTGCCACACAATGTCAGTTTGTGCATCAGGGGAAGCATGAGCTTGTGAAAGCTCAAGAGGAAAGGTCTCCTGATGAAGAGAGTAGCACTGGAGTCAATCTAATTTCTGGGCTGAGCTTTATCCTTTTCACTGACCATGACCCACTTCAGTGGATACCCAGGTCAAGGACATGAACTTGAGCAGTCTGAAGAAGCAGAGCAGAGGTTACTGGACCTAAACACAGCTTTTTCAGCAAAGCAAGAACACTTCAAATCCCAAAACATCAGAGCAGGCAAACAAACAAAGCACATCAAATCTACATCCAGAAAGACAAGACCTGACAACCAGAAAATAAAATAACAGCAGCAGTGTGTTTGTGTATATATACCAAGACCGAGACACGCCAGACAAAACCATCTATCAATGACAAAGACCTGTCAAAAGACCTGAGAAGCAAGATAGCTTTAAATGCTGAAGACAAAACAAGTAAACAAGACTAATTGACAAGAACACCTGGAACAACTAAGACAGGAAACAGGAACACAAAAACTAGCAGCACAAGTACAAATACATCAAAACTATAGTCAAGCCATAAAACAAGACCAGGATCACAGACATGCTACAATGGGCTTGTTTTGTCTCATCCTTACTGTACTTTGCAAGAATGGACTTAAGGAATACTTTGTAAACAATGTTCTTAAAAAATTTAGCAGCCAATGAAAAATAAAATTGTATAATAATACTATGATATTTAATAAAAATGAAATGTTCAATATGTACATATTTACAGTAATTATTTAAAATAGCAAAATATATAAGCATATATTTAGTATATGTTGGTGTCTGTTATGCTGTCCAATCAGTGCCTGGGTTTTTTCCTGCTGGGTTGCTGAGGTAGAGGCTTTCCACTGATGTTTACAAGTTTTACAAGTGGAGTTTATTGTCATTTCAGCCATATACAAGTACATAGTGAAATGAGACAACGTTTCTCCAGACCAAGGTGCTACATAAGACAAACACTAAACATCACGGACATACAGGGCTACATAAATTAAACAAAGTACATACATAAAGTGCAAAAACATGTGCAGACAGCACAAGACAGTGGTAACAAATGTAAACATAAGTGTTAACAATGTAAACATGTTAACATGTGGACACACAATGTCCACATGTATGCAGGAAACCAAGCTTTGGATGGTAGGTGTGGAGATCTCTGATGCAGATGCTTCCACCAGCCTGAACTTCCTCACAGAAGCTGGGACAACCAAGTGTCTCCAACAGGCGCTTCTTAATCCTCAGCCCCGTGTTCAGATTGTAGGGACATGGGTAGCATGGGTTCAACTGTGGAGTGATGTATCTTCTGATAGTCCCTCACACTGAATCCATGGAAAAGTTGCTCGTTTTTGGTCATGTCCATCGAAAGCTCTGAGGTTGGAGTACTGGTGGGAGCTGGGCAAAGGTCATTCATGACACAGCTGTGTTGCATACATACCTGTCCTCCAAATCTGGCTCCTGGAGGTTCTCCTGCAGCTCTTTTTCTTTAAAAAGTGAGTGGTCTTGGAGATGCAACTGTAGGAGTTGTTCAACCTGGTAGCAGCTGCTGACACCGGGAGGTCTTTATCTTTGGAAATACTTACCCTTGAAATCCTTTCATCTTCTACTCAAAAATCTTTAAAAAATGTTGAAAGAACTCAGGTCTTTCTCAAGATATACTGACCTGTTAAGGTCCTCCCGCTGTTCTCCTTGGTTAAGATCGCAACAGAAAGCAGTAAGAAATCTCTTCAGAAATAGTGAGTAATTAGTGTGCGATCAGTATCAGTCAACATGAAGTCTGAATTTTGGTTTGAATTTGGTTGCCACAACTGATGTCATGCAACTATCTTGGAAATGAATCAACCAATCAGGTGGCTTTTATGAAATGTTATGTTAATTTAAATGTAAACTAAACTCCACCGGTCATGTAGAATGTTGATGGTCATTTAAATGTAAACAACAGTAACAATATTAAATTAGAGCAGCACAAGCTCCATTATGCACAAATCAACAGGTTTCTCTTTGCTTTTCTTAATATATTTATTGAATACAGAAACACAGTTTTTATCTCATTTGCATATGTAATTACATAAAATAAACATAAAAAGGGATTTAAATAGTTCAGATAAATACATTAAAAACAGAAAACATGTAAAAACAAGTATATTAATAAGGAAGCCACTGGCAAATGGTTTGTGGGCAATGTTATATTGTATTGCAATACAAAAGAGGTTCAAAAAGTCTGTGCTAGGTCCAGAAAGAGCTCTTATCTCTGAATTGGCTTTTAATCTCTGTTAAATTCTCTAACCATAGTGTCTAAGGTAAGCTTTTCTTATTTTATAGAAAGACAATTTTTAAAAAACAGATCAAATTATAATCATAATCATTCATTGGAATAACAAATACATTAGATATTTCATCAGCCATCATAAAACATAAATCTTTGTCTAGCAGGGGACACATTTATCAGAGAGCACCTGACCCAGCTGCTGTACCATATCCTCTCTTCCTGGAAAACAGAAACTTGTGTTTATTTAAAACCATTTATCAACATAAGTGCTCTGAATAAACAGTGGCATCTCTGTTTATTCTGAAACTGCCCCGCTGAGATCTGTTAGCAGAATTTCACAAAACAGTTTACAAAACAGATTACAGAAATGTCTCAGCTGCCTGCAATATTTTGATGATAGCAGTCTGGTCTGTGTTGGTGTTATATCTCACATGAGAAATCCTCTGTGCTGACTATATTAGCAGAATGATGGATAGCACACACATTCCCACTCACTGTATTCAGACACATTCTTCCAGTGCCAAAATCCTGGTGGATTCACTGAACATTCCTTGGATCTAACCAGACCTATGTAGGTCCTCTAATGATTTTTAAACTGACTGATACCAAGATTTCCAATATTTTAAGGCAAGTGGATACATTTTGATTGGGGCATGGTCACACATTTTATAGCCTTGTTTGTTAATTGCATTTTCTGTATGTTACATGTAACATATTCACTGTTTTGCAAATTGCTTTGTCTGTCATATTGCCTGTGATAGATTTTTTAATAGAATTTAACAGATTCTATTGTGACAACATATCATATTTCATAATAATGTCCTGTTATTGGAGCATGTTGTTACAAAAGGTCAACAGTGTCTTTAAGTTATCTGTATTTTTCACTGGGCAGTAATAAAGGAAGTGTTTGTATACTGTACTATAATAGCTTTTTGTAGCTTTAGACTTTAAAGACTTTAAAGCTGCAATCTGTAATTCTTGCCTCTTGCCTCCTCTACCACCATCTTTGTTTGAAACGTAAAATTGCAGAAGAAAAAGAAGAAACATCTTCTTTCTGATGGATAAACAGACATTTCCCGCTAAATCAGACCTGACAGCTCATACTATAAATCCTTATTACAAACTTACCATTGTGGATTGGAGTAAGGAGATTGCTTTGTGATTATTCCAAGTTTGAACTGCAGCTTTAATTTATGTCCAGATTTTATTTTTGATTTTTCAAAAACAGACACCCTAAGCAGCATTCACTGATTTAAAACTGCTGACAGCTAGCCCCACTGACAGCTAGCCCCAGTCTTCCTAATTACTTTACATAAAGATTGTAAGATGACGAGTGTGTCTATTTTACCTTAGAATAAAGCCAAATCAATTGATGTTATGCAGAGCATGTGCTGTGAGGGCTGAAAGTCTTGGGCGCAATATGACTCCTAAAATTTTATTGTGCATTGGGCGGGTTCTCGTAAACACAAAGTTTGTATTTAAGTCAGCAAGTGCTGCCCTGTGTGTTTAGAGCAAGCTGTTCCTGTGAAGAAGGGGCTTGAGAGCCATGAAAAGCATCAATCATGCTTTAAACACACAGTGGGTAGCAGACACTTGGGCTCTGTCTTCACTCTCATTAGCCATCACTCATCTCAGCTGGGTAAGACCTGCAGCTCTGGGCTTCTGGAGGTGTGTGAGTCGGCACTTTCCAAACACAAGCACAAACCAGCTCAACTTTTTTCCAAGGAGTCTGAGATGGTTCTCCTGCATTCCCTTCACCTGCTTGTTTCCATCTGACACCATCATGCACAGCAAGGCACTGTGGAACGAGCATCTTCAGTAACATGCATCATTTAGGACTGGATGGAGATGCATCATTCCACTTGTTTAATAATGTCATTTTGCTTGAATGGTACTAATAGATTATCCAGTCCCAGTGCGTGAGGCATGTGCTGGCAGAAGATAACCTTGTGTTCTGTAGTTTAATCAAAAATGTTTTCACTGTGGAGTCACTTTGGCCTCACCATAACAGCCCTGATGCGTTCTCGCAACACCCAGTTGTATTCCACTGTGGCTGGAGTGAAAAAAAAAACCTATTGCAAGAGTTTTTCCGAAGATTCCTCTACAAGGTGTTGCAAATCACTCCACGGACATGGGAATATAAACAGACTTGGATCGAATCAGATTTAAATCCTCCAATTTAGCTCGCTGCATATCAAAGAGACACTCTTGCTTAACTCTCAAAGGCAGAATGTTATTTTCTCTTCTGCCACTGTAGGCCTGCAGTAATATTCCTCGCTGTATATTGGGTTCAAAAAAGCAGAGTGAAATTCTGACACAGTTTGATTTAGAGGCAAAAAAATGTAAACCATTTAGAGGCAAACTCTTTATGGACTTTAATCCTGCGTTCCATCCCTGGAAGCTGAATTTATATCCTGCATTAGCTATCATCTCCTTGGAGTACAGCTCTTCTCCTTGCGAGAATGTTCCGGGGGCAGACGGCATCCCTATCGCTCACGAGCACATGCACACATGGGCATTATGGGTTTATCTCATCTCCGCAGCCCGTGCTAGACCGAAGCCGAGTCCTCCGGGCTACTTTACTAATAACCTTTTTCTTATCAGGCACTCTGCACCTCTGCCTGTGATCAAAGACCCAATTAATAGAGTGGGGAAAGGTGAAGCATTCAAATAATAGAGACAGCTGTTTTTCTCTGTTTGAGGGAATCCATTTGTATTGTTATCGGCAGAGAACAGTTTTCCAGCCCTCGCTTAATTGAGGATCTGTCAATTCTTGCCACCTGATAAAAAAAAACTTCCAAAAAAATGATGGAAGCCGGATGAATGTGGATGGTGGTAAATGGCAGGAATATCACAATGTTTCAACTCATCCTTAGCTTTATGATCTCTTAAATGGTAATAAAAGGAGATAAGGAGAAAGGAGGTTCACAATGGAGTCTTTTAAAAGCTCTTCTGTCCTCTGAAGAGTTTTGTCATTCTCATAGCAGGCTTTATCATGGCTGAGCAATTATCGAATCAGAGGGTTAATTTTGGTGGCGTGAGGGACAGCATCTAAATGCCACATTCATAAAGCCTTTCGGCCAGGACAAAGGTAATTGCTGTACTAAATGTGTTGCCTTGTCAGTGTTCCTGTCACATTACAGGAGGAAGTGGGCTGAATATTGGACATATTAACATTTCAACATTAGGTAAAATGTAAAATGGGGGACACAGGAATTAAGTGACACTTTAAATATAGACCTTCCACGCTAATAGCTTCCCTTCAGAAAGAGCATTTACTCTTCAATTTCCAAGGCCACTTATGTTGGGTGTAACCTATGGCCATTCAAATGGGTTTTCAAACTTAAATTCACTTAAAGCTTTCCGTGGTTCATGTATATATACATACCAAATCACAATTTACTCAACATTTAACAATACATCTGTGTAACCTGGAGTATAGTTTTAGCTTTGGCCACATTTGTTGTTGCCTCATGTATGCTTTTTGGAATTATGTGCACCCACAACAAGAAATTCACTCTTAGAGCAATATTCATGAACCTTTTGACCAATAAATTTCCAACTTCCATGATTTTTTTCATTTACTTATCAATTTTATTTTTACAAATGTATACTTTTTATGAAATATGTCAGTATTGAGCCCTAACTGGAAATACTATTAACTATAGAAACCATACAATTTATAATGAGTTTTCCATGTCTGTAAATAAATGTTAAAATTCCCTGAAAAAATGTCCAGGTTTTCCATGACCGTGGGAATCCTATAAATAACCAATTCAAACCGAGTGTATTCTCTCCTATAAGACAGGCATGTACTTTTGGTCTTCTGACCTCTGCTGAGTAACTGAATAATAAAATAAATGCACAGGCTCCAATGCAGGTATGAACATATTTATTACACAGTAAAGAGTACAACAATACCAGAATCATACTGCAAAGATTCACAGACTGACAGACCATTTACTACAGCCCCCAAAAATGAGAGAATAAAATAAAGAAAACAGATTAAACAAGAAACCACAGTTCTGACATAGCAGACTCAAAAACCGCGAGTATACTGAGAGACCACACCCTCCCAGTTCACCTTTACCTGTGGTTCATGTTTCAGTTAAGTATTGCACAACGACTTTCATGAATTTATTTCACAATAAAGATTTCAAAGAACCCTATAACTGCCCATCCCTGAACCCACCCACCAATTCACTTCAACTTTGTGTTTCCACTGTCCCTTTTTAACCCACCGTTTAATTCACTTTACAAACTGGAATATGCAAGAACACCTTGCGCACTGGCAAAGAGGCCTGCCGAATTCACCGGCTGTATATTTTCGCTTACATTCTCCACGAATCCCCCATAAACATGAACCTAAAGGACACTGACGAGAGGCCTTGCGTGTCTCACAACAGAGGACAGAAACGGGGGAGGGGGTGCAGGTCAAAAGAAGGGCAATAGGAATAAATCACATATCTTATCTTTGACCTTTTATTCAATTATAGTATATATCAAATGGAATCTTTTGTAATCTTTTTACTTTGAGTTTTTAATATTAATTAAAACTAACTAATATTTACAAACTCAGTGATCTGTACGAGTAACAACTTAAAGAAACAAAACATTTTTTTGTTTTTACCTTATGTATTTATATTCATTATTTTTTTCCTCATGAGGTCTGCATTGTTACCAAGTAGTGATATGGTTTGCAGCTGTATGAGCTTTAGCTTTGGGTTTAAGTCCTGTTCTCAAGCGCCCATTTGGTTTGACTAGACCAGCGTCGGCTCAGCGTCTGATGCTCCTAACATGCTGTCAGAGGTAGAGACTTTTTGCCACACAGGACAAAAGGTTGTAGCAAAACAGATGTAAAACAGATGTGGGAAGGAGGAGTTTCTCAACGCATTGTCCATGCTTATTTTATTCAGGTCGCCCTGATCAAACTCACTTTACATTTTTCATAAAAACATTACACTAGTGTTTTAACACAGCTTAGCTGGCAGGTTCTGTGAAGTTATGGTCAGGCGTTTTACACCTTATTTTTTTGGATTATTAAACCATAGCATGTCGAGCAGAAGGCGGCCAGGAGTCTCCCCAGAGCCAGGCCTCCTCCTAAGAGGTCAAATACGCAGTGTTTAGCACCATGGTTTGGGGGCGTGAGCTGTCAACGTCAACGCTAAGTGATCATTCAATCCCCTCTTCCTCTTAAAAGCCATTGACGAGGTTGTTTTGTTTTGTTTGTTTACTTTACTTTTAGAAACAAACATTTTTGTTTCTGTCTGACATGGCTTTATTTCATGAGCTGAAACACTTTTGTTTGGTTATGCGTCGTTCATGAGTGCGAACAGCTTCGGCTGGGCTATTCTGAGTCTGTTGGTGACAGGTATACTTTTGGGGTAACGTTATTATGCAGAATCTATTTCAAAAAATGATATGGAAAAGATAAACAACAAAGATAAAATTGTCAAAATATTTTACAGAAAACCTCGCCCTGGAGGATCTAGACTGGCTCCATCTTTTTGATTATTGCTCAATCGTTCAGACCATCTCATACTTAAGTGAACCCTCTCACCTCAGGAACTGCTACATGATTTTAAGTGGCTTCTTCTCCCTATGAGCTGAACACGGCTGGTCGTAGCTCTGGACATGGGAGAATTAAAGGCTTTCAAATGTAAATTGAAACCTGATAAACACAAATAAAACAAGAATGCATTTTGAGTGAATATCTTTTGTCATGTTTACATCTTGGATAAAATCAGGTTTTGGTCCTTCATGTCTGTCTTTGGCTGTCTTCCATGTTAATTCTTTTGTAATACTGTGTGTCCTGGTGCTCTGCAATGTTAAAGCTGTCTGTTTTTCACCTCTGCATTTGGAAAGTTAGTTTCTTAATTTCTTTTTTGTACATTTTTCCTTTTTTGTATAAAACAAAAACAACATATACCATAGCGTTCAGTATGCACGTGCATGCACTGTCCTTAACTATTTAAAGCAAAAGTTTTTGCTATTATGTTCAGAAAAAACGTTAACAAAAGCAGATTGTGATACCTCAGTTTTGACTTTTTTCTATTTTCTTTTTTCCCTTTTTTTGTTTTTGTTTTTTAAGAAGAAATGAAAATCACATATATGTAACGAAGCACTCCAAAGATAACCCATGAAGTGACGCTCTCTACGGGAAAAAACTGCCAAAAGAAGCATGCCAAGAGAAACCGTGACAGTGCAAATACATTTATGTACGTCCCATGTACAAAAACATTTATGTTAGCATTCCATGTAACATGCTAG
>JAZGTJ010009635.1:0-19138 GCA_036877575.1 Botia almorhae
GATGGAATACCTGGATGTGTGCTCAGGACCTGTGCTGAACAGCTGTCTAAGGTCATGATGGACATTTTCAATCTGTCCTTATCCCAAACAACAGTGCCAACTTGCTTTAAATCCGCCTCCATTGTGCCAGTTTCTAAACACTCCACACTTTGAGTGGTTAGTCCTAGCACATCTTAAGAAAAGCCTACCACCCACACTGGACCCTCATCAGTTCACCTACTGTGAGAATAGGAGCATTGAGGATGCTGTTTCTTTAACATTACACACCATACTGTCTCACCTGGACAACAAGAACACCTACACAAGAATGCTGTTCATCGATTTCAGCTCGGCGTTCAACACAGTCATCCCCTTCAAGCTGATCAGTAAACTTGCTGATCTTGGTATCAACACACATTCTCTCCTTAACCATTATACTGAACACTGGCGTCCACAAGGCTGTGTACTGAGCCCTTTCGTTTTTTTCACTGTACACACATGGCTGCAGACCTGTGCATGGTTCTAATACCATAATAAAGTTTGCAGACGAGACAACAGTGATTGTCCTCATCAACGATAACTATGAGACAAACTACAGGAAAGAGGTAAAGCACTTGGCCGAGTGGTGTGCTAACAATATTCTGCTCCTGAACACCAGTAAAACCAAGGAGCTCTTGGTTTTACTGGTGTGGACTTTAGAAGGAGAAGAGGTAACACACACTCCCCTGGGGACCCCACTTCCTGCCGTTGAGGACATTTACAAGCAGAGCTGTCTGCGTAAGGCTCGCAGCATCGTGAAGGACTCCTCTCACCCTGCACATAAACTGTTTTCTCTTCTTCCCTCTGGAAAAAGGTTCAGATGCCTAAAACCTAAAAGCAGCAGGCTGAGGAACAGTTTTTACCCCACAGTGGGGGGGTAAACCACCTTACATGGATGGTAACTTCCTCCCACACACTGATAAACCCAGCAGTAATGTAATATATTTCTGTACATACTATCTGTACATTCATCTGTATAGTCTGCATATAGACTGTATACTAATATATGTAATTATATAGGTATATATGAGTGTGTGTATATGTATACCCCCTGCATATCCATCCAGCTGTAAAGTTATTCATATTTATTCATATGTATATTCATACTATTAATGTACTATATAATGTACATGTCAGAAAGTCGGTTTGATCAACCGAGGTTTGTATTGTTTTTCATTTGAAAGCTTGCCATGTGCTCCGGTGTTTACGTCACTCCTCCCTCTTGTTATCACTCCCAGCTGTGTCTAATCACCGTCATCACTATCACCTGTTGTTCCTTGATTCGCTTCCCTTTATATTTCCCTCTTGTGTGTCAGACCGTCGTGTTTTATACCGTTCCCTGACCAGTTTAAGCGCTTCGCTTAATTCATAGTTTTAGCTCAGCTTAACATAATTAGCTTAGCTTTCTGTTACCAGTCAGTCAGTCATAGTTTAGATGCATCAGGTTTTCCGTTTCGAGCTTACCTGACGTTCAGTTTATTTTTTGTTTGTCCCGTCTTGTCTTCAGCTCCAGCTCGTGTTGTTTGTCTCGTGTTTTGTTTTCCCCAGATCCCCGTTCCGGTTTCCCTTGTTGTCTACTGTCCTGGAGTCTGTCGCTGCCTTCCTGCCTGCTGTGAGGTGCCGGTCTCTGCGTCGTGGATGTACCAGCTCCCGCTCTGTCACGTCTCCTCTCTGGTTCCCGTAATCAATGCAATATAAGCTCCTGACTCAGTTTACCTGTTACTCACCAGCTGTGCTTCAGATTTGAGGTGACGTTGTGGATTATACTTACCTGTTACTCACCAGCTATGCTTCAAGATCCGAGGTGACGTTGTGTATTATACTTACCTGTTACTCACCAGCTGTGCTTCAAGATCCGAGGTGACGTTGTGGATTATACTTACCTGTTACTCACCAGATGAGCTTCAAGATCTGAGGTGATGTTGTGGATTATACTTACCCGTTACTCACCAGCTGAGCTTCAAGATCTGAGGTGACGTTGTGGATTATACTTACCCATTACTCACCAGCTGAGCTTCAAGATCGGAACTCTTCAAGAACTGTTTGCACATTCCCTACATCTGTGGTGGTCCTGCTGTAGAATTTCTCACACCTGCTTCGTTCTTCGTTCGTGGAATCGCTGCAGAGATTACATCGATTCATCTGTGGGAATTACCATCTGCTGCAGAGACTTTACTGTTACTCACCTGTTGTCATTTCCTAAGAAGGAAGATTCCATTTGGTGATTATTCATCGTTACAGTTCTTCACTGTTTGTTACTGTTTGGACCGTTGGTTTCCAGTTGAAGCACATTTCCATTCTGCAGTGTTGTAGAGGCTTAACATCAGCCCAGCAGGTCTACAGTGCTGTAGGGACGGCAAGAGACTGAGTTTTCACCACATCGTCACTGATTTTTTTTGCTTAGATCTGAGACGAAGTCATTTGCTGTGATCATCTAATAAATACCTTTCTGAACTTTTGGGTTCCCTGTGTTTCCTACATACCTGACAGTACATTAATCTATATATAGTTTCTGTATATTTCTTATTCTGCTCATTCATATATATATCTGTAAATGCAATTTTTTTTCTGTATATTAATTTATATATTCTGTGCACAATATCCATCTCTGCTCACTTATATACTGTATATTAATTATTAAATTTATATATAGCTTTATTAATATCCTTTCTCTATTTATCTGTATATATGTTTATATTGCACTGCTAATTTGCACTTCTGGTTAGATGCTAACTGCATTTCACTGCCTTGTAACTATGTGCAATGACAATAAAGTTGAATCTAATCTAATTATATAATCTAGAATATTTGGATTCTCCATGTGTCATCATGGGTTTATGCCGGATATTCCAATTTCTTCCCACCGTCCTAAGACAGGTTGGGTAAAACATTTTATAGGAGCAAATATTACCACATCATACAACAAGGTTCATTTCTGATGCTAAAAAATATGACATAGCTCATTTGGAATCCACAAACCTGAAAACATAGTTGTGACTGTCTATGATCTTCCCCTGCTTGGATCCTCTCAGGATACCCCCGTTACCCACCACAGCACAGCGCACACACTCATCTGAGCTGTTCCGCTTAAACAGACGACTGTTAGAGGGGTGCCAAAGCAGAGAAAGAGTCTTGCCTACCACTGTTTTATGAGACAGAAAAAACATGTGTTTGACAACATTTATGGTTTATGGTTTGACTCTTTGAGCATATTAAGGATTTACCATTAGAAGCCTGTCCCTTCCATCCATAAGGCAGTGATGCGTTCTGGAGCTTTTGCCACTCTGCTGGGGTAAAAGAATCTCGCCACTGCAGAACAGGCACTAAGAAGTTAAAGTGTTTTTCCAGACTGTTGTCTATCTTTATGGTGTGTCTTAAGGAGCAGGCTGGTACTGTCTGAAGAGTGACAATAAAGATAAATTTTCTAGGTCACCTTTATTTATGCATATTTGGGCTGTTGTTGGGTAAATTACTATAAGTTCAATTAGTTACTAATTACTTATGGATTGTAATTAAATTACTTGACAAATTACTCTGTCTAATGAGTAATCACATAACGTATTACGTATTCATTTGTAAAACCCTCAATCTTGACTAGATGGACAATATAAGGATAGATGTCAAATTATTTAGTTCTTTCAAATAATGTAAGAAAATGTAAATATACTATAAAGTATATTTTTAAGTATTTTTGAGTATAGATGTATTTTGAAGCAATTTTAACATGGTAAGAAGATCTCCACAGTTGACATGGAAACTGCTTCCTGAATCTCTAATTTACAGTATGTTTCTTCTTGGGGTAAGCACACAGAAAAAAGTTACGGTGTTGTTGTTTGATATTTCATTAAAAAAGCTTTATTCTGGGAATCTTGCAAAGATATCCTGGTCTGACCTAGCAGTCTCAAATATTTCACGATACCTGTTTCAGCAGTGTACTTATTATCACTGGAACAGTATGACTATTCAGTACAAATGTGGCATTTAATATTAAAATTGGATTTTAAAGTAATAGAATTCGATTATTGAAAAAATAAAAGTAGTTAAAACAAACCAATCTGATTACAGTAATGCTGCTTTGTAATACTACACATGATACAGGATTTATGACATTAACTTTCTGTGTTAAACTCACCTCCTCTTCAGTGGCATCAGTTTCAATCCAGCTGTTTTCAGCCTCTAAAGCAGCTCTGGAAGAGCAAAGCATCATGGGCAAAAAAAACTACATTCATTACCATAAAAGAAGATGATTATTTATATAACAACCATCTCAAAAACGTAAATGTCTGCTTCACAGATGCATAAAGTTTGCAGAGATTATTACAATACTCTGCAATAATAAATACAATAACTAAAACAAATTAGAAAAAAATCCAAAAAAACGTGTGTATGGTATACTACAGTACAGTATATTATATGGTATAGGATATTACAGGTACAGTATAGCATAGCATGAAGGGGTAATACAAAACTGGTTTTATGCGTTAGATGAAAGCACTTAAAGGTAACAAATTCAGGTCATATGATCTGCGACCAAGTTGTATTACCATTAAAACTAATAATATAACATCACTTGTATACATGACTATAATGGGCTATAAGAAATCCAAATCCGTGTTGTTTTGTTTAAAAGAAAGTGGCCTATCATACATTCAAACGTGACAAGGATTATCAACATTACACATCAGTACTGATCCGACTGGTTTGATTTGTTTTAATCTTGCATTTCCCTGTACAGTATGCTCGTATGCGTGATTTTACGGAGCACTGTGGCAATATTTACAGTTCGATTGTTGTATGGAGCTATATGAAACGCGCCAGACTTCCTGTTATTAGTGACAAGCGCTTGATGGTAGTCATGACAACGGCAAAACTAACCCATTTAACCTTGTAAGCCTCTGTCCTTATTTATTTTGGGGGGAATTATGGATGTTTTAAAAACAATTAGATGCATAAGTTTGCAAAATACAGAGTTTGACAAAGTAACTTTGACTGTACCTGAATGAATGTACCTGGCTGCTTTTGTAACGTTTCATAGATGACTTCTACTAAAGTGGCGACGCTCAGCGGCCATATTTAAAAAATATTAATTTAATTGAATGATTAATGAATTTAAAGCCTCAAAGAAACAAACAAAATGTTCATTTGAAAGATTCGTTTTACATTTCATTTGCATTTCGTGTACAGAACCACACCAAGAGCTTGGAAAATAAACTTTAGCCTTAAGCATTAGACTGACGATCAGTTTAATGTTCACAAATTTGACTGAGTATGCCTGTGTATTTGCAGTAGCATACGGATGCATCTGAGGTCTATTTCTTACGAAGAGCCACGTTAAATTACATTTATAAAATCACTCATCATCTTAATTACCAATAACTCCGATCGCTTCTGGTGAAGTATCTGAACCCACCTCTTATATATTGTGTCCCAGTCCTCTAATGACGTAAATCCCAAGAAATTCCGGTAAATGAAGAAAACACACAGAACTAGGAGAGGTAATTTACAAAACCACAGCCTTATATTACGAAAGCACAGTACTCGATAAATCCATGAAAAGATAACACATGTCCTGTTTGTAGAAGAACCAGCAGGTAAACTCGACATCATGATTTCAGCGTTGATGTAAAAATGATTTTACATCGTTAAATGCTTAAAATTGAAAAGTCTAAACGGCTTCTGTTTTAGAATTTCCTACGTACATTTTGCATATATCTAAACGAGCTGCTGGACAAGTTAAACAAATGAATACAACCAGTTTTACGTCAGCACACCTTGATCAGTGAACTTCTGCACACAGTTTCACGTCACACTACCATACTAATAAACTACAGGTGACACTCAGTGTTGTTGTTCAACAACAAAAATAATTCTGCAATTAACAGAGCGAAATCTTAATGCATTTGAGCTTTTTGGTGAGATAACAGATGAGCAGTAAACTGTGTTTATTAGAATAACAAAATATTCTAATTGTATGTGGTTAATTGCATCATTTTATTATTCATCCTGCAAGTTTAAAACAACAAAAGGTAACCTAGTTTTACAACTCATTTCTGAGATACATGTGCGTCATGGTGACTTATACAATAAGACAATACAGAAACTCGATGTTTCAGTGTTGGCATATTCGGAATCTTGTTGCGACAAGACATGACAAGTTCATGGTCAACTATTAATAACACAAATCTACAAATGGAGATCTTTCTTTTCCAATAATTAAAGTATACATGGCTAACATTGTTTAATTAAATGTTTGTTGTTGTCAGTTTTATGAAAATACATAAATTGGTTAAATTACACATTCTTGTGATAAAAGGCAGGTTATGGCATAAAGTAATATATGGAACACAAAGATCATCCACTATGGGTGCTACACAGTTTTGCACCAAAGCTGTTAATATAGGCCGGAACACGTTTTTAACAGCTAGCATAACTGGAAATATCTGT
Source organism: Botia almorhae (assembly GCA_036877575.1). Taxonomy (NCBI): domain Eukaryota; kingdom Metazoa; phylum Chordata; class Actinopteri; order Cypriniformes; family Botiidae; genus Botia; species Botia almorhae. The sequence goes on from JAZGTJ010009635.1 coordinate 6,463, forward strand.
TTTATAATACAGAGAGAAGCATCAAGCACTGTTGAACTAATGTAAGTTCACCTGACCTAATTTATTCTGCTCTGTTGACATAACCCATTCTAATCAGAATAAAGTTCATTTTACTTTTAAATGTAGAAAATGCAAAACATTCTTGCATTAGGTGAAAAAAGTAGTTAGAGCAAAGATAAGTGCTTTATTTATTATTTTGTGTACACCAAGCAACTAAACCTGTTGCTAACAAGAAATATTTTGTTGACCTTGGGTACTTGAAAGTTTGTTCCTACTTGTCAAACAGAACAATTGAACATTGTTGTGTAGGATTTGCCAGTACCCAACATGCATTGCAGCATACAAAACATGTGGTTACTATTATTAAAAGGATCATACTGTAGTTGAACAGTATGTTCTGCTGCTGTTGTCACTGTTAGTCACCTGACCGAGTTCAGAGTTTTACTTCAATGTTTGTTGATTGTCAGTTTAATAGTTTTACTCCTCACAAGATTCTTTTCATTGTCTTTAGAGAACTAGATGATGTTGATACAGCCATGATTCGCAGAGATTAGAGATGACTAAAAAGTTGACACATTTCTTTAAATTTACTTAATTATTTAATTCATGAGCTTGATCAGTATGATTCTGAAAAGTCTACAAATGACCTCAACCTGATTACAAATTTTTTAAGGACATTTAAAAAGCATCCCAGAATGCACCTTATGCAATTAGAAGAGGATGTCTATAGTGTGTAGAGCTACTTTGAAGGCAGATTATTACCCTGATATGGTTCAGGCTCTTTCAAAAGCAGAAAGTAAATTCCAGTCAATACAGAGAAACTGGCTCTGCAGTAAAGAATTTGTGGATTCCATTCACCAGATTCTTTCTTTTCTATTTAGCCTCAGCAGTGGATCAGAGAGCTATCATCTAAGTATCTACTACAGAACACTGACACTACCTCCACCCAGACATTGTGACCCACATAGTAAACTCTTTACACAGACAGGCTTATTCAGTTTAATGTGCATTTATGAATACAAAAAAACAATCTCAAAAACGTTGTTACAAGGCATACAAATCCAATTTTAATATACACTTAATCTTCAAGTAAAGAAACAAGTTAAAAACATCTATGTAGAAAATACAATGCAATCTGCATTCTATGTATAACAATTTATAACAATTAATTAAATCAACACCAAAAGAAAAATAAGAATGAAGATTGTACATTTCTCATTACACACACTAGTAAACATCTGAGCTGACTCTTCTATATCAAAAGTTTTACACAGTAATCATCTTCAGATAAAGATTTAGGAGATACAGTTTTAATGTAATGATGAACTAATCCTGAGTTATAAATAATAGTTTAAATAATGTTTAAACTTCACCCTGGATTAGTACTTCACATTGTATGCAGTACCTTTGGCAACACAAAGGTGGAACTAACTCCGTTCTGAAGCAGAGTTGCGTAACACAGGATTAAAAACAGTGCCACCGCCTTTCAAAATAAATCTTTATGTTCTGTTTGAGGTCTCAAACAGGCCCTAAGGCAGTTTAAAAAACATACTTAACAGCGAAGTATCAAGCTGGTCCTGTATGACTTTTCTCCTGATCTTAGGAGAACAGAATTACATTTGACAGATGACATGCTTTAAATTTCCTTCTTGAAAAATGTTCCTAACAAACAAATGTTCCTTCTGCCAGTTTTTGAAAGTGTTTAGGTGTGTAGGATGTAAAGTAAATAAAATAGATTTAAATAGCAGTATTAAAAAAGATATAACCCAGGGTGAAGAGAACTACAAGAAATGCATGTGTGTGTGTCTCAGGGCTGAGTTCATTAGACTAGAGAGAATAAAGTCTGAGTTGTTCCTCCACGTCTCCCTCTGTCATCTCTCCAAAGGTCTCCTGATTCTCTCGGAGCAGTTTAAAGATGGCTGCCAACTGCTCCTGTTGCACCCTGATGGAAACACAATGGCAGAAAGTGAATCTCACACACACAAATATTCTCACATCACACACAATAAGCTTTTTTTACTGGAGGAAATATATTATTTACCAGTGATGTCATTTATGTGTGAGGTTTCTGTATCTCAGAAAAAATAATACCGCAAACAGAAGTTGATATAATCTGGCTCTTTATTGATATTACAAAGCCATTAGGGTCAATTTAAAAAAACCTGTCAAGAACCTGCCTCTGGTCATATTTAACCCAAAAATCAAAAGAAAAGACAAGCACATTTAAACCCCAAATACATGCTGTCTATAACTGCAACAGAAACTTAATACACCTCCACAAACTCATGCAAGTCTACGTTTCATCCTGGCTTTTATGTAATGTTTAGTGGTTGCATCACAATGACATTCAAAGTCACTTCAGAATCATCACTCTCTCTGTTCCTCTATGGTAAAATGAGCTTCCTCCACCTAATCTATTACCACCACCTTGAAGACATGCTTCTTTTTCCATTAGCACCTAACTTATACCAGTACCAAAGCACTTCCTATAAACAACTTCCTTTTAATTTATTTTTTGCCATAATGCAATAGTCACAATATAAACAAAATCCAAAAGTCTTAAAATATGCTTTATATTTAATTTTTCTCTCGATTTTGGGGAAAAAATGACCTGGTGGTGTTTTTTGTGAGATTCAACTATTAAACTGGTTTACTATAACAATTAAAAAATCATCCTTAATCTTTATCTTTTTCAATAAATTTGTCTGAAGCTACAGTAAGCACTTTTCTCCATCAGTCTTTGACGGACCTTGCTCTGTTTGTCCACAATGGGGCGTACTCGTATTTCCGATGAGTGTGCTGGGTACAATTTTTGTAGGATAAGTCCAGGAAACACAGGCACAATATGTATAATTTCATACAGGACTACAAGGTCTCATGTTCAAACAACAAACTGCTGGTTTATTAATATCCCTTAGTTTCACAGGGTTTTCAAATATTGAACTGTAAGGGACATTTATCATCACAATTAACAAAATCAAACTGAAAGTGTCAAATTAAATACTTTGTGTGTTTCAACAGGCATCTCTAAGACTAGCAACCCTAAACTATTTAACTAAGCTTTTGTTTGACAAAAAACACAGAAACATAAAACAGTTGCTTGACATTGTGCTATTCACAGGCAGAATTCCAACATGACTATACAAAAACAAATCAAAGACTAAAAGAGCACTGCATATTTTCCATTACAAATTTTTGAAACAGTCACTGAAAGTCGTCACTCTGCAAAGGTCCTGAAGGTTCATTCTGGGGAGGGGTCACACTTTCCCACGCTCTCGGGAGTTCTGCTTACTCAGCATCTCTGGAAAAAGAAAAAAACATTAGGTATAGCCATGCTATATTTTTCTTTGAATGTTTTTATATTAACAGTTCCTTTAACTTAACAGTATTAAATTTGTTAAGACATGATATGCTGAATCCATATCTGATCTTATTTGTCCAGTTTGATTCGCTCCATCATGTAAATGCACATGTGCAACAGGCATTCAATTATTGGCCTGTGAAGCTGTTTACATCTGGCCCCTAGCCAATCAAAAACTATTAGAATTTTATTCTAAAATGAATACAGTAATACACACAAAACAACTTCTCGAGTAACTTAAAATATACTTGATGAACAGTACTGATATAGTCTTATGCCGATACAGCTGTAACATTTTGACCTAGAGGGATGGTGTACCAGTTAACAATGCTTTGGCACCTAAACAAAAGAAGTCAGTGAAAGTTAGTTTATTACTAGAAGAATGTTTACATGCTCCATAAAGTGTACAACTATTAGAATATTTCTGTGCATGTCAAACCATATATATAAAGTTTTAATTTAACTAAGACATTAACAAAAGTTTCTTGTTGTTCTCTTGTTATTATTTCAAATGAATAAGAATTAATTTAAGTCTTAAGCCAAGTCTTAATTTGCTGCAGCAATAACAAATTACAGATTGTGCCGAATCATTTTGTTTCAACTCAACTTCTACTTACATTTAATTCTAATAATTGTAGGACGTTGCTTTGAGGAGTTGTTGATGATTTGACAATAATTACACTCTATTCAGAATACGTGATTTGTTTTTTTATGCTTTTATTTATGCGAGTTGAGTATAATATGCCAATGGATGTGGATGTTTTAATGCATTTTTACTGGATATAAAAAGGAATAGAGACATTTGTGTGTGTGTGCCATCATGGGTTTGGCAACTAATTAACTGAACCCCACCAGAAATAAAGAAATAGATGCCACTGTACAAACAAGAGTGCGTGGGCCCCACCTCCACATACAAACAAATTAACATTTATATACACACACACACACACACACACACAAAATTATGTTTAACACAGGTTAAAAGAGGGCATAGATGGTCTCTATGGAGAGCATCTGCAGTATGCTGTCAATTACTACCGAAAATAATTTCAACTTGTTCATTCAGATAAAGACGTCTGTTCCAAAACCTTACACACTGCCTTCTGCCTATACAAGCAGCTTCTTTTTTGGATGCATCAATAGGGATAGGTTTGAGACAATTCTTCAATATCTCTCAATTTCAACAGCTCTTCTTACATGTAGCACAAAAGAGATTTGACTTAAAGTTTTTGAATAGAGTTTGGTGTTACTAATAATGTGATGCATCACAAAACATAAAAATACACTGTCCTCACGATTGTTACCCAATATCTATGTTTTTGTGCATACGGTCCTTTTTAGGACTTTGTGTGGACCACATCTATTGTGACTTATAATGCTGTCTAGGTAGGCAGTTTGATATGTTTTGAAACAGAGCCATTCTTTTTCAGTGGTAATCAATGATTGAACACAATTCTGTTATGATAGATTCATTCATTAGTATTCAATTAGATAGAAAAGGAAGTAGCTCACTCACCATTGGTGTATCTGGTGTGGTGATGTTACTGGTCAAGGCTTAGCAGAGCGAGTTAGTCATGCAGCAGTTAAACTAAGCTTAACCAGAGTAAACACCAGGACAACCGGAAACATTCAGGAGAGATAATTACCAGCCTGCAGACATTTTGTCACCCACACTTTTAGTTAAGTGCCCATCTCGACAAATTTGTTTTCATGCTATCATTGGAAGATTTTTATAATTAGCTGCAGTTACCCACGAAAATGTTTAACATTCTTTGTTAATCATTACATGTTGCTCATGCAGGGAGGAGGAATGACACAGTGCAGAGACGGACACATGCAAAGACACACAAACAGAAGTCTAGCAGGTGACAGACGAAATATAAGACAGAAAATGTCCTCCTTATTAATCTCATGTTTTTGGGTTGCATTTAAAGTCACAATCATATACATCCATAGGCAGCTCACAGTTCATTTATAATTCTCTCTCTATATGCAGTTTCCTTCTATATCATCAGACGACTTCTAATAATAATATAATATAATTATAATACACACTGCCCTCCAAAAGTTTGGAAACACCCTAAAAAGTGGGTTTTAGACACTATTGGCATGAATCCTGTTTAATTTGTGATAATTTTGCACTGATAAGGGACAACACAAACTACGAAAACACATTTTATTACCTAAACAGTTTATACATAGAAAAAACTTACATTTTCTATCCATCAGAATATCCAACATTAGCAGCTATTACAGCTCTGCACAATCTGGGCATCCGAGCTGTCAGTTTATTCAAACATTGACTTGATATATTACTCCAAGCCTTCTGAAGGATCTGGAGGATCTTTAAAAACCTGGGCCAAGTTTAAACCAGTAACCAGGCATCACAGCTGGCAAAGGTGCATGTCTGACTGACATGTATATATTGTCCTTATTATGTAATCAAAATAAAAAATTATTATTGCTGGTCTTCATTGATAATGTCAAGTTACTTTAATGTATTTGCACAAAAAAAATGATAAGGATTTTGAAACAGGTTTCGAAGTTTGAAAACAGGGGTGTTTCCAAACTTTTGGAGGGCAGTGTAATTATATAATAAGATAATATAAAATACTGTTATTGCTTTCACATCCCTATTAAATATAGCTTTCCACTGGGAGAATTATCACTTCACCAGTGGAATTACGTATGCATTCCTTAATAGACAGCAAAATATTATGACCTGCATTCTCCTCAGTGTAGTGCAGTATAGTTAATCTGAAGTATCAGCACCATTCACAACTGAACTGAGCATTCCACATAGCTATTGTTTTATTTAAAACCCAACAAATTGATTTTTGTCAAAGGTTTTTGACTTGAAAGATGTGCTTGTGCTATCCTTCTTTAAAATAAATGCTGCTTTGGTTGTATTTTGTTACGTACAATGACAGTGATTTTTTGTGTCAAATTATGTCAGTATGGTTAAGGATGGTTATACACTAAGGATACACCCTTAACGTTCTACCTGCACCTGCAGGCTTTTTACTTTGTGTTCTGTCTGTAGTGTGTATGTGTGTGGTGGATATGAGTGAAATCATAGTGGGTGGTGTGGGACAACTGATAATGGGGGACCGATGTTACATTGCATTATACTATACATTGATTCTGAGTATGTGCAATCCCTGGGATGGAACCCATGACCTTGGCTTTGGTAACGCCATGCTCTAACCACTGAGCTACAGGAAATGCTAATAATCTTTGGTTTTTGTCATTAGGCCTGGCTTATAAAGACTCATATATATTTTGTTCCATTTCTGAATTTATCTTAAAACTTCTTTTGTGTTTCACAGAGAAAGAAGGTCATACAGACTCAGAATAACATAAATTACATTATTTTTGGGTGAACTAACTCTCGTACTTAACATGCTGGGACATGAATTGTCAGTGACACTGAAGTAAATAAGGAAAATGAGTGAGAGGGAAAATCACACTCTGTGTGTCAGTACATAATGATGGGGGAGGGGCCGGAGGGGTGGACCTGTGGGGGTGTCAGGGGTTCAAGTTGAAGTAAATGATACCTTACCAGTGGCCTGATAAAGGCATACTGCCTGTTGTTGTTTAGAGAGAGGTAAAGTCATTTGTGAATTCTATCCTGCAAAGATAACGTACATACCGTTTCTATAGGGTTGAGAGAGAGCTTGTACACACACACGTTTTTTTTGATCAATGAGTGTTTATATGCACAGTCTTATACTGGCTATGCTACTTTAAACATGTTTAAAGTCACATGAACACTTTAAATAAGGTGCTTAACATTTTAAGCAAAACTGTTCGACACACTTTGCTATCCCATGAGGCCACTGGACTGGTGCAGAGCAGCTGTCACATTTGAAAATGGTGAATGCAGTACTTCCAGAATGTTTTCATACTACACACAAGCATTCTGATCGTTACGTAGTAATAAAGACAGAATGTAAATTCAGACACAGCAGTGGGTTGCGTTGCACAACCTAGTTGTTACGATGGAGTGTTCGCTCATTGTGTTACAGCGCTTGATAGCTAACAATTTGTACGTTAAAGGGGAGAAGTGTGAGTTCCACCGCACCAGCACAACCTTTCTGGGTTATGTCATTAGTCAGGAAGGGGTGGCTATGGACGATAGTAAGGTCTGAGCCATCACCGTCACCACAAAACTATGATGTGGGTGATCAGGAGTTGTTGGCAATGAAACTAGCATTAGAGGAGCCATTGGCTCGAGGGAGCAAGTCACCCATTCACCGTAATCACTGATCATAAGAACCTAGAATATATACGCTCAGCCAAACGCCTTAATCCCGCCAAGATTGCTGGTCCCTTTTCTTTACCCGGTTTGATTTCTCAGTTACCTACTGCCCAGGCTACAAGAATACTAAGGCCGATGCTTTCTCTAGACAGTCTGAGACCCTCCCTAAGGTAGAAGTCCCCGAACCGATTATCCCTGAAAGACTCTTAGTGGCCCCCGTTCAGTGGGATCTCCACACAGAGATTCAACAGGCCTGAATGTTCCGTGTGTTTGTACCCAAAGTTTTTCGAGGTAAATTACTCACTCAGATTAACGGAGTCCCCAGCTCAGGCCACCCTGGAATTACAGCAACTATCCACCTCGTGGAGAATCGTTATTGGTGGCCTACCATGGCTGGGGATACTATCAAGTATGTACAGAACTGCCCGGTCTGCCAGACATCCAAGAACCCAAGACAGCAACCCGCAGGTCTCCTACAATCACTACCCACACCACAGCGACCCTGGTCCCATATCGCAGTAGACTTTATCACTGATCTACCCAATTCTCAGGGAAACACCATAATTTTTTACCATAGTTGACCGCTTCTCCAAGGCATGTTGCCTAGTACCGCTCCCCAAGCTACCAACCGCCTTTGAACTGCTCTGCAATTATGTGTTCCGGTTTTATGGACTTCCGGATGACATAGTTTTGGACCAGGGCCCCCAATTCACCTCTTGTGTGTGGGCTTCGTTTTTTAAGAGTTTGGGGGTGAATATAAGTCTGACCTCGGGTTATCACCCTCAGTCTAATGGACTGACCGAGCGTCTCCATCAGGAGATCATTAGGTTCCTCCAATCCAATCCTACTGTCACCAGAGACAATCTGACTGGAGCAGGTTTCTTATGTGGGCGGAATACGCTCAGAACTGACTCATGAAACCAGCTACAGGAATGACCCCGTTTAAGTATGTACTAGGGTTTCAACCTCCCCTTTTTCCATGGTCGGGGAAACCTACGGATCTACCCGCTGTAACAGACTGGTTGCGCCAGGAGGTCTGGGAGAGGGCTCACACCCACCTTCTGCACACTGTACGACGTCAGAGAACACAGGCCAACCGACATCGACGCCCGGGTCACGACTTCGCTGCTGGGCAGTGGGTTTGGCTATCGACCAAAGATCTCCGACTTTGTCTGCCATGCAGGAAACTCAGCCCAAGGTACGTGGGTCCGTTTCAAATTATCAGAATGATTACCCCCATTTCTGCCTGACTAGATTTACCTAATCATTTCCGTGTTTCTCCTACATTCCATGTATCTCTGTTGAAGTCCCCTGGCGCCCTGTCTGGAGGTCAGGAGGGGGGTCTCCAGGAGCAGACCCCTTTCATCGTGGTGGACGGCGAGGAGGCGTACCGGGTCAACCAACTCCTAGATTCTCGACGACGGGAAGGGAGGAGTTAGTACCTCGTAGACTGGGAGGGGTAGAGTCTGGAGTAGCACTCGTGGGTTAATGCCGGGGACATCTTAGACCCCACTCTCACAGAGGAATTCCATAGAGCGCATCCTGATATACTGGCCCCTAGACCAAGAGGTAGACCCCGCAGACGCATGCCTCCTCGCGTCAGAAGCCGCTCGCAGGGGGGCTCTGTTATGACGGAGGCTCCCGCGCCACCTCTTCCGTGATGCCAGGGTAACCGTCACCCGAGTATTAACTCACTTTCGGACTTCATCTCCCATGAACCTTGGCGTTACTTCCTGGTTAGAACGTGACTGTCATTAGCGGCCTATTTAAACGGCCGTTTTTTCCAGGCTCATCGCAATGTCTTGTTTTGCTCCAATGCACTCAATTCAAAGTGTTTTCCCTCAGACTGCTTACCTGGTTTCCCTCAGACTGCTTACCTGGTTTCACTCGGACTGTTATTTGGATTTATTGATTGTTTGCTGCCTGCCTTCAACGGTGATTTGGATTACGTTTTTGCTCGTTTGCCACCTGCCCTGGACTGTGCCTGTTTAATGTTTTTGTTTGCTCGCCGCCTCGACCCTCGCCTGGACTATTGTTTGTGAGTTTTGCTTTGCCCTTTTAGATTTGTTTGCTATCTCTTAGCGTGCCTGTTTCTGTGGCTAGTTTTAATAAAGAGCTGCGGATGGCCCCTTACGCTACAGCGTCATCATTACACTAGTAAGGTTCTGCCCACTGTTCATTTTTTAAGAGCAGATTTGTAATAGTATTTTGTTGTACACGTAAACACACTCAATGCAGGTCATTTACAATAAAGAACAAAGTTGTAATTAAAAAATCCCTGAAGTGAATAAGGCTAAAGTGAGTCCATAATTTACATTTGCACTAAGCGCTGTTGTTTTATTTTATTTGAAATGCTTGAGGATTTGGTTTTAATGAACTAAATGAATTTCAGGAGAACTGCAATGATGACTTGCCTTAATCATATTACTCTATGCTCACATATCTGGTATATGGTTGGGATGCTGGTCCAGATCATCTGCTGTTCTCGGCTATTTCGACCAGACCAACCACACCTACTCCTCACAAAGTGTGCCTGTACCTCCAGAAAAAGAGATATGTGTAGATATGCTGTTGTGTAACATCTCACCATCCTTATTCAAACATACCACACCTCAACGACTTTTTCTTTCAGCAGGCCCACACCACAAAATACAACACTGGTCTTGCAATTATTAGAGCATTTTGTTTATGCAACTTAACCAAGTGCCTTCAGAAATATGATCTGTCCAACTGCATGTTCTAAAACATGAAAACACCTTTAGGGTAGACTGCTTTTGTTAAAGGGAACATATTGGTACTGAAACATTGTTAATGATACCTGACCCGAGTTCTATACCGTAGACCTAATTTCACTCTAACCTTGTGTATACATCGGTGCAGTTTAAAAAATAAGCAGGACATTTAAATATCTAAAGATTTTGAAGTTATTGTAGAGAAACATTCTTGAAAATATGGCTAAGCAAACCCTCAACCATGAGAAAACATGTTTGTACTTCATTGGGAAAACTGGATTGAAATACTGACCTTTGCTCCTCTTCCATCTCTTCTTTGGTCATTCTTCTCTCAAACTTGGTGATCCTTTTCTTACCGACAGCAAGGGTCTCATCCACACTTACTTCTGGGGCAGCAGCAACATCTGAAAGAGAGAAGATCAGTGTCACCATTCAGCTGCAAATTTAAGTTATGATATAGGCAGTCTTAGCTTCACACTGTGTTTAAACCAATACTTACAGTGACAAGCAGTTTGTCAATTCAGTGGATAACTGGGAAAAGTAATGTTACGCTGCTTTTATTTCTTCATTACCTATACTATCAAAATCATACACTGGTGTAGTAAGTGATGTAATCATGAAATTAGAGATCTTTGAAATCTAGACAAGTGGTCACAGGAGACAAGTTTCACTACCAGGTACAAACAACATGTCTCGCCTGACAACATGTGGTCAGATAAGTTAAGATAAATCTTAATACCAGGAGTAAACAGAATTTCAGTGAGCGGAGGTTGGAAAGAATACGCAGCCAAAAGAAGCACCTGGTCCTGGATCAGTATGAGGTTTATTTTGCCCTGGTTGATTAGGTAGCAAGATAGGAAGGACAGGAAATCCTAAAGGGATAGTTCACTCAAAAATATTTTTTTCCATTATTTACTGACCCTCATGTCATTCCAAACTTGTATGACTTTTTTCTGTGGAAAACAAAAGAAAATTTCAGAAATGTCTGTGGTTTTGTGTCTACCTTTGTGTTCCTCAGAAGCTTAAAAATCATATGGATTTGAAATGACAAGAGGGTAAATAAATGAAAGAATTTTCATTTTGGGAAGAACCATCCCTTTAACTGGGGCTGTAGCCTGTTCTTAACCCAGATTATCATCCTATCAACTCTAATCCACTTGAAGGCAGGTTTTGTCACTGGCACAGGTATCTGGAAAGTCTTTATTTGAATGTAGAATTAAAGCTGTTCAACACATGCTTTGATGACCTACTGTATATATTTTTATGTAACCACCATTTAGTTGCCACACATATGGCTGTTTTGTTAAAATTTGAACATGTTTTAAATGCAGAGGTTATGTACAGTATGTTTGTTTAACAATCAAATGTAAATGCACCACTCCATGTCAGATTTCATGAAGATCTGGCACAGATCTCACTCCAAAAAAAATCACTCTGTAAACGATGCTCTTTATAAATAGTAATACTGAATGTGATGGTTTAGAAATTTATTTTCCATATTGAGCTGAAGTTCTGTGTGCATGCTGTTGCAAGTTTGCTCTTACATGCAGAAGACTTAATATTCATAAGTTCCGTTATTAAGTTTTTGGGTTTCTTTGTACTAGGCATTGGGTCAATGATAAATCTGCTGGAATTAACTTCCATGCTGGTTAGCATGGATTTTTAGTGAGTTTCTGGTTAAGTGTTGGTTTGGTGCTAGTTTAACTGGTTAACTGGAATAATCATGTTCTTTGCCAGCAAAAAATACGGAAACAAATACATTGAAGTCAGAAGCATTGCCAGTTTAGCAAGTTATGAATGCTAGTAGGAAACCAATGTGATCTAGGGTTATTACTTAAAACTGAGCACAGCAAATATGTAACCCAGAGGCCAATGTACTGCTTTGAGAACAAAGAAAGTGTCTAACCAGGACCCAGTTACACATGGGCATCAGTTTACAAGCACACAGCACAAAGCTCTAGTGTTTATCTCTGTGAGCACTTACAGGGCTGCTCTAAAAATACTTGCTCCTGTGTAGCACAATGAATCCTGCTGCTAACAGGACCAGAGGCAGAAATGAAGGAAAGCAAATAAAAGGTTGGAGAATGGAGCGAGAGACAAACAGAGAGAGGGGGGGGGCACCCTGAGAAGTACAGAAAAGTTATGGTTTCAGATATGGGTTAGGAGTGAAGTACTGTTCTGATAGGAATTATAATAGGATAATGATAACAAAATCATTAAAAAAAAGTCAGTAAACTGGAGTCACTAAATGGTTTATTTATATTCTGTGGTGTTCAATGGAATTTACCAGGAAAGACCAAAATAATTAATAAGTAATCTACC
>JAZGTJ010009636.1:0-19138 GCA_036877575.1 Botia almorhae
TAATATAATGTCTTTTTACATTTTTACACTCTCCAGATTTTAAAACAGTGACGAATAAAAATATTTAAAATGTTTTTTTAAATAATGTCTGTAATAAATAAACCTTTTTAAGTTCCAATCTGCTATAAAATATTGCCTAGATCTGAGTAGACATTGCCAGATTTCCATTGGTTTGATGCTGATTTTATCTCTTATTTGAGCCAATTATTGGTTTTGTTTTAGACAGCCCTGTTGTGGCTGGATGATTGAATAAGGTCTGTTTGCAAAATGTTACTTGCGTAGTGTCACATATTCTGAGTAACAGAAAACTCAAAGAAAAAATGTACAGGCTAACTCTATTGTCCTATAATAAAAATGAGCATTAATATATAATATAATCTAAATGTTTATCAGAGCATGTGTCTCCAAGACGCCTGATTCAGAATTTGATTCTCTGTGTACTGACAGTGCATCTGGATGTGTCTTTTATAATAATACATTTTAAAATTTCCTTTTGTGTGTGTTAGTTAACTATTGCTGACTATTGTGTGTTAGTTCAATCATTTCTGAATTTTAATGATATTTCATATTTATTTTAATATAAATGTACAGTATTTGCTCCAAAATACTGTGGACAGTGACTTAATTTTTTTATTTGAACCAAACAGCCGTGGTTGTCAAGTAGATTAACAGACCGGTTAATACATATCTTAAATGCGGTTAAAATGTTATTAAAAATAATCATTTTCTTTATTCTTTTTTTTTCCACTAAAAAATGAATGCAAGGTAAAATAGTTTTTAATGAACGCACAAATATAATTTATACATAGTAATAATAAACAGGAATATGAGCAATATGCCTAATGCTCTTATATGCTCAGAGTGTAGGAGAAAGAGTGTTTGTAAATGTGTCTTTGTAACAAATTTGTAAGCGTGGGATGTTTTTGTGCACACAGGTGGTTGTGAATGCTCTTCTGGGTGCCATCCCCTCCATCATAAATGTTCTACTTGTCTGTCTCATCTTCTGGCTCATCTTTAGCATTGTGGGCGTGGACTTCTTCGCTGGAAAGTTTTCTGAATGTGTAAACGCAAGCACCAATGAGCGCCTGAATCTTTCAGTAATCAATAACAAAACAGAGTGTGAAAAATTGTTCAATGAAACCCGCTGGAGAAATCTGAAGATTAACTTTGACAATGTAGGAAACGGATATTTAGCTCTGCTGCAGGTGGTGAGTGTCTCTGGCTCTGGACACAATATGTATGAATACAGTATGAAAGTGTTTCTGTTATTTATTACAGTGTGTATATGCTCTCATAATAAGTGTAATGTTTTTGCACTGTGACAGTTCATAACATCTAAGACTCCACACACACCTCCACAAATTAAATTAGTTTTTTTGTATGTATTTTTTTGTTATGTTGAATAACCCTAGTTAAGATGTTTAGATGTTGTTTCCACTCAGGTTTTATTTAGATTCACTCTATTATAACGTTACTCTTTGTTTTAAAGGCCACTTTTAAAGGCTGGATGGCCATTATGTATGCAGCTGTCGACTCGCGCAGTGTAAGTGTGTGTTCTTGTTGATCTTTAGTAAATCAAATATAAATCCTTTTGTTTTGGTGTATCACAGATGTATCACAGGTGTATCACACTGATGTTGTCTCTGTAGAAAGAACAACAGCCGGAATATGAGGTGAATCTCTACATGTACCTGTATTTTGTCATCTTCATCATCCTCGGAGCTTTTTTCACACTTAACCTCTTCATTGGAGTCATTATTGACAACTTCAATCAGCAGAAGAAAAAGATAAGTGTTTTACATAAGTGTGTGTGTGTTGTTTGTAAGGTGGGCGTGTTTGCTGACTAGATGTGGGTGTTACCGAAGGTCATGTGCTCGGGATGTGTGCATCACATTTTAAAACGAAAAACTTGTGTGCAGATCGTAGATTTACAAATAAGTGTTTTAAAGCACTGACAAGATTAATGAAAACCTTCAAGATTTCTCACCAACCAGATGTAACAAATGTGTGACATTGACCATCTGAAGTCATTTGTGTGAAGGTTCCTGCTTCCACTGAAACACACATAATCAAATCACACTGGTATAACATGGATCAACAGATTTGACACATTTATTAATTCACTTAGTACATTCCAGTTGTGAAATTATAACTGTTTACACTGTTCACATAATAATATGAGGGTTTTATTTAAATGTATAGTGATTATTTATGTAATTTTAATTACAATAATGTTTCCATTCCATACGATTGATCTGTTTTGTTTCTTTACTTTGGAGGAGAGGATATTTTCATGACAGAAGAGCAGAAGAAATATTACAGTGCTATGAAGAAGCTCGGCTCCAAGAAACCTCAGAAACCCATCCCAAGACCAGCTGTGAGCATCCTTCCTATTCTAATATCCTCAGAGAAGCCAAGCCTCTCTCATCTGCCATCTTCTTTCTTCCAGAATAAGATTCAGGGATGCATCTTTGACGTGGTGACCAACCAGGCTTTTGATATTTTCATTATGGTGCTTATATGGCTGAACATGATCACCATGATGGTGGAAACAGATGATCAGACTGAACAGAAGACCAGCGTGCTGCACTGGATCAATATGGTCTTCATCGTTCTGTTCACAGCCGAGTGTGTGCTGAAGATGATCTCACTGCGGCATTATTACTTTACTGTCGGCTGGAACATCTTTGACTTCATCGTGGTCATTCTGTCTATAGTTGGTGAGTAAACTGCACTTATAACAATGAATGCGTATTGTTTCTTTTAGGAATGTTAATTTATACAGTAACAAATTTAAAAGAAGTTCATTGTGATTTTTTAGTTGTACTAATTTTTTGCTGTAGCCGATCACATCCTGATCCGCAGTATTGTACTGTAAACTGTTTTGTGATCCGCAGTATGGTACTGTAAACTGTTTTGTGATCCTCAGTATGGTACTGTAAACTGTTTTGTGATCCGCAGTATGGTACTGTAAACTGTTTTGTGATCCGCAGTATGGTACTGTAAACTGTTTTGTGATCCGCAGTATGGTACTGTAAACTGTTTTGTGACTCAGCAGTGCCAAGGGTTGTCAACAGGGACTTTACAATACACTGTTTTATTGATACCTGACTCATGATAAGATAATATTGAAATTTATTTTTGTTTAATGAGTCGGTATTTAAACAACAATCATTTGTCTTTGCAGGAATGTTCCTGTCAAATGTTATTGAGAAATTCTTTGTCTCGCCTACTTTGTTTCGTGTCATTCGCCTGGCACGGATCGGTCGAATATTACGTCTTATCAAAAGTGCCAAGGGAATACGCACCCTTTTATTCGCTTTGATGATGTCACTTCCTGCCCTGTTCAACATCGGACTTCTGCTCTTCCTTGTCATGTTCATCTACGCCATCTTTGGCATGTCCAGCTTTGCCTACTTGAAAAAATCAGATGGCATCGATGACATGTTCAACTTTGAGACCTTCGGCAACAGTATGTTGTGTTTGTTTCAGATCACAACATCTGCAGGATGGGACGGTCTCCTGGGGCCGACACTTAACAGCAAACAACCCGACTGTGACCCGCAAAAAACCTTCATGGGCAGCACGCAGCTGAGCGACTGTGGAAACCCACCTGTCGGCATTTTCTTCTTCGTCAGCTACATCATTATATGTTTCCTCATTGTGGTCAACATGTACATCGCTGTGATCTTGGAGAACTTCAGCGTGGCCACCGAGGAGAGCGCAGAACCTTTAAGTGAAGACGACTTTGACCATTTTTATGAGGTTTGGGAGAATTTTGATCCCAAAGCTACACAGTTTATGGAGTACAGCAAATTGTCTGATTTTGCAGACTCTCTGGATTCTCCTCTCCGTATTCCCAAACCCAACAGACTGCAGCTGATCTCCATGGATTTACCAATAGTGAGTGGGGACCGAATCCACTGTCTGGATATTTTGTTTGCTTTCACCAAACGTGTTCTCGGTGAAGGGGGTGAGATGGATGTCCTCCGTGGACAAATGGAAGAACGCTTCATGGCCTCCAACCCTTCTAAGGTCTCGTACGAGCCCATCACCTCGACCCTCCACAGAAAACACGAGGATATGTCAGCTTCTGTAATCCAGAGAGCCTTTAGAAAGCACAGGTTTAGAAACAGGATGAAGAAGGTCAGTAGTGTGTACAAAGAGACAAAACATCAAAATGGACGTGTCCGGAGGAGAGAGTCTGTGCTCAATGAGATGTTGAATGATGTCGCAGCTTCAGAAAATTCAAACCCGATGCCCTCTGCATCCTCTCCTCCATCTTATGATAGTGTGGCACTAAACAATAAAAACAAATATGAGGAGGATAAGCGTAAGAAAGAAGTGGAGAGTAAGGACAATGCTGAAAAGAGTGTTTGACCTTCAAGACGTTTCCATCTTTTAAAGGTTATTTGTTTAGGCAGTCTTACTTTTGAGTCTTACTTTTGTGTCTTACTTTTGTGTCTTACTTTTGTGTCTTACTTTTGAGTCTTACTTTTGAGTCTTACTTTTGTGTCTTACTTTTGTGTCTTACTTTTGTGTCTTACTTTTGTGTCTTACTTTTGAGTCTTACTTTTGTGTCTTACTTTTGAGTCTTACTTTTGAGTCTTACTTTTGTGTCTTACTTTTGTGTCTTACTTTTGAGTCTTACTTTTGTGTCTTACTTTTGAGTCTGTTGTGGAGCTGTTAGCAGCTAAGGCGGTGAAGCTGTTTCACTCGCTGGCTAAAAGTGGCGATGGACCAATAAACTTTTGGTTCTGTTGGGTTTTGTGTGTCTTTGCGTGTCAGGGTTACACCCATCTCTTGGACAGTATGTGTTTATGTTATTTACATTTTCATTTAGTCATTTAGATGATGTACATTTGTTAGTGACTTACAAATGAGGACAAGGAAGCAACTTTATTACAAGTGCATGTTACAAAAGCATGTTATGCTTTTTTTGGCGTTCTGTTTTGGGTTGGGTTCAGTCATTTGTTCCCATCAGTTGATGAATTGGAATTGAATTATGTTAAACGCTGATCATCAATTTTTTTGTGTGTACAATAATGTTAATGGGTAAATTAACCTAAAAACTGATTTATTATTGAAGAAATTTACTTCTTCCTTTAGTTCATCAAGCTACACTTGAAGCTGAACTGAAAATTTAAAGGCATCCCCAGTGTAATTTAAATGGCATTAAACAGAACTCATGTTTTCTTTCAATAGTTCTGCTGTTTTTTGTAGGTCAGTAGAACTACTGTAAATAACTGCTTGTCTGTCCTCATACACAGACATTTTGCCTATAATTTCAGAATGGCTTTTCAAAATGGCTGACATATTCTCAGGTGATTCTTCAACAAAATGGAAAGCCATCTGTTTACGTGCCTTCCTGTCACCTCCGTCAGATCTTTACAGATCTTCATTCAGTCTTTTCTGAACTCTCACTTTCAAGAGATTGCTGCTCATGCTACAGGTTCAGTGTGGAGTAGATATTCAACACCACAAGATGGCCCTGTCTGTTGCCCACAGAACCCTCTTCAGCATGTCTTTGTGATTTCTCCTGCTTGTGCATATTTTGTAGGGATCTGTTATATAATTACTTGCATCATGCTCACATACAAATGATCAAAACAGGATTCAGTTAATGCAAATAACAAATAACAAATGTGTACATGCACTAATTCTATTCACTGTGTTTTTGACTGTGGAGAAATGAGTGAGGTGGTGGGTGAGAACTCAGCGCTGGTCTATGGAAAGTACACTATGTAAAGTACACTATGTAAAGTACACTATTTAAAGTACATTACACTCAAGTCACAGTTCAAATCACAGGACATGTGACAGTAGAAGTCATGTTGTTTATTTCAGAATCTGAATGTTCTCAAATGATGTTGTTTCACACAGTCATGAGGAATATCTGTTCCATGTGATTGTGCATCCATGCATGTTTTGATAAAATTCATTCCAGATATATTATGATATTTGATACAAATATCAAATAAGCATGCAACAAAAATCTGAAGTTTTTTTATGCATCATGCTTGTAGTCTGTGAGTTCATATGCATGCAAGATACTACTGAGTCTCTTCTTTAAGCCAAAAGAATAAATCCATACCTCATACTTGAGAGCTCTTGGTGTATTTCCTGTTTTTGTTTTGATATTTAATCGGTGAAGAAGAGAAATGAATTCAGTGCCTCTAGTGAACAACACATATTCATGAGTGAACTGGAGCTATAGACCAGAAACACAGGTTCACTTTTCTTTGGACAAATGTTTAATTAAATTTGTAATTGCAATGTAATACATTTTTTTATTTAGTGACACAAAAGCTTCAGCAAATATAAACAGCATCAAGTCAGTTCATAAGCATATATCAGTGTTTGTGAGGAAAAGAGAAATGAAGATCACATCATAGCTGCTCGTAACTTCAGCTTTACCACAATCAGACACATCCTCTTCCTGTAAGATCACTGTTTCTCTGCTAATGAGCTTTCAAGTGTAAATGTTACATTCTTCATCCTCAGAGATGTTTGTCTGACAACACATCATATGCTGCTGCTTGACCTGAAGGCTCAGGCAAATAGTAATAGTGGTTTAAGGTGTACAGTTGGACCAGAACAATGAACATTCTTTCCTATTGTATTGACAGCTTACACTGGATTTGCCACAGACTCCACAAGCTGATGCAGGTTTTCCAGCATGAGTTTGAAAAGTTTGAGGAGCGTTTTGTGCTTCGGTGGAAGTCTGTGATTTGCTTGCATTTGATTAGAGATATGGAAATAACCTGTCTAAATGATCTTAAAAATGTTGTTTATTGCTAGGTTTAAAATTCCTTAATTTCAGTGTGTATATTCAGTACACAGACTTGTATGTAGGGTCCAATCTAATAAAAGAAAAAATACCTTCATGATTTAGTTTACTATTGTTTGTTGATATGATTACGCCATTCATACGGTTTGTCTATGTAAGATTAAGATTCCTGTACAGTAATTCTTTATTTAGTGATGCAGCATTCAAAGACAAAAGCAAATATTGACGAGTACCAAAAGACAACTGACCAGAAATTCTGTCCAAATAGATGATCAGCTGAATCTTTGTGCCTTTACGTGGCTGCTGCCTGAATCTGTTAATATTTCATGAATTATTAATCAGATCTGTTAAATTAGTTTTTATCTGCAGCCTGACATACAGGGAGAAAAATTTGTGCCATTTTCTGGTGAATTAAAGCCCTTCAGCATGATCATTTTCACCACACCCAGTTGTGTCATTTGTGCTGTTTATTTCAGATTCATTTGAGCCAATGCAGAATAACTCCATTAGATTTACAGTCTGCCCCTCATCTGACCCCATTAGTATGACTATTATTTCATCATTTCCGAAAACACAATTAAGCAAGCCGTCAGAAACAAGATGTTTCCTTTCAAGAGACGCAGCATTCAGAACAGGATGTGTTAAAAGACCCGGACTTAATCTTTCAATACAAACATTCCTTATTCTCTCTCATGTACATAAGATTAGAAATAATCCATAATGCAAAGGAAAGGGAAATACAAATCTACACAAAGTCCTTAATACTGAGCACAATCTCTATTATAATTACTACTGTAACTAACTGTACCACTGTACCACTGGATTGTGTAATCCTGATCTTCTTCTTAACACTGATTGATCCTGTGCTGCATGTAAAGTGGTTAAAATCTGTTAAATGTGATTAATTAAATAATCCTTCACCTTTAGTGTAAAAGTAAAATAAACAGGCTTGTTCACCCTTCCAGGAAGTTATTTACTGATGCTATCAAAGGCTGTGCATCTCAGGCGACTCTGAAGCCGAATGAGATCAATACCAACGTGAACTGGCTGTGTGACTCATTCTTATCCCCACAAAACTAACACAGTTTGAAACAAATGCAATAAGTCAGTGTGCAAGACACAGTCCAGTCTGAGAGCAACATCCACATGCACACTGTTTACTGTCTGTTCTCTATTCAAAAGAGCCCAACCTTGATTTAAAATCACGTTTAGAAAAGGTTATACAAACATGGATTTCAATATACAGTAAAATTAAAACAATTCAGATTTGAAACGAATTAATAATTATGATTATGAATGAGAAACTATATGGTAAGACATTATCTCAGTATAAATGTTCCAGTTATACACAGCATGCATTATCACTTATTTCAGTTTTATTTTAAAATAGTGTTTTACAGCAAGTTCTACAAACAACCGTTTTTGCATCCTCTCACTTTAACTTATATTAAGTAATTGACATTCATTTACTTACACGCTTTCCTTACTCCATAAAATATAGTGGTACCAATAGTTTGGTACCACCGTGTGGTCATATTAAATATCGCGCCGCTGTTTTTATAATCAGAGAATCATTTCTTGTCACTTCCAAAGATTATTTTAAGACAGTATTTATATAAAAAGACAATACTAGACCACAGAAATATAAATATGGTCAGATTTAACACTTACAACGAAACTTGTAACTTAAAAAAGCATAAAGTTAAAAATAGCATTAAAATCAAATATCAAAATATATCAAAAACATGAACAAAAGCAATTGATTTTATAATAAATCAATAATAAATTAATCTTTTTATCGGGGCATGAGCTTCTAAAACGCCACTTATACATTGAATTTAGAGGGGAAGTTAAAAAGTCAGACAAACCTAATAAACCTAAACACTCTTAAAACGTGAACACTTTATTTCTTAAAATTACAGACACAGATTGTTTTTAATAAATCCTAGAGGACAGAACGGTCCCTCGGTTTTAAAATCACCCGTTTATGTGATACACGCCCTAAAGATGAATGAACGCTCGCGTTATGCTCGCGAGAAACGCGCCTGAATCTGACGCTGCGGCAGTTTTGCTGCGATTATTTCACTCTGACGCTGCTGTTGTGGAAGTTAGATGCACACATTGGCTTTGAGGATTAAAACTCTTTGGATGCGTATTTGCATCATTTCCAACGCCTGCGGTATGTGTGTCCAGAGATGATAGATTATATAACGATAATCTTTTGTTATTGTGAATGAACTTGCTGTCAGAGGACAGATCCGGAAGGGCAGCCTGGCCTGATGAACTGGATTCTACACAGCCTAACCCTAACCTGGGTCGATCCTGTTTAAAATGGATATTACAGTATCATACAGTTTTTTGTTCTAACCGAAAGTGTGGCATTAAGATCAAAATGGAATTAAGATCAAATATGTATTAAGACATGTTTGATAGGCTCATGAAAATGTACTGCACAGTAAGAACGACAGAAATGTAAACGTAGATTCACACGTGAGTTTAGAATGAGTTTCTGTGAGTGTTTATCAGTATTGTTTTGTTGGCGTTTCTGTGACAGACTGGCAGTAGGGGGCGCTGTTATAAAAGTATATGTGCTCAGATTAAACTACTGTTACTTATTGTCACACTCAGATTTACAATATTATTTTTTCTTGGAGAATTTTTGTAAAAACGATTAGGGATAAGAGAGAGTTTCAGGATAACAGAAAACTTACTAAAGGTTGTCCATAAAATATAAAATGCATTTTTAATTTCCTTTTTTTAATGCAGTACAGATCTTGAAGTGTTGACATATTCATTTAACCTTTAAACTCTTTAGCAAAGCCCTGATTACACCACAAAGAGCCACTTTAACAAAGAGAAGTTTAATTCAATACATACTGTTGAAAGAATGAATGCACAATAAATACACATTATAATAGATCATTCATTAGAAATACTTCAAACAGAATCTGTAACATGATACAATGACTCCCACCTGCTGCCAGTTCATTCAGCAGCCTTTACCGACATGTGTACACTTGTTTCATATTCTGTACTTCATCAAAAATGGAATGCTGCTTTCAAAATGCATTATATCAGAAATCCCTGATAATCCTAAACATAATGCAAGACTTTTCATAAGACAATGTTTTCTGTTTGTGAAAAAAATATGATTTAATCTCCACAAAGTCTGAAGGTATGTTACAAAACGTAAGATCAAAGACTGTGTTCAGTATAGCATGCTAACATACTACTGTGCTTATTTTCTGTTTGCATGTAATACCTGGATGACCTGTCACAGTTAGTCCGAAATGTGCAGTTCACAACAGAGCAGCTGTACAGTGGATGGTGAGCAGAGCAGCTGTACAGTGGATGGTGAGCAGAGCGCGCTGTACAGTGGATGGTGAGCAGAGCGCGCTGTACAGTGGATGGTGAGCAGAGCAGCTGTACAGTGGATGGTGAGCAGAGCAGCTGTACAGTGGATGGTGAGGAGAGCACACTGTACAGTGGATGGTGAGGAGAGCACACTGTACAGTGGATGGTGAGGAGAGCAGCTGTACAGTGGATGGTGAGCAGAGCAGCTGTACAGTGGATGGTGAGCAGAGCAGCTGTACAGTGGATGGTGAGCAGAGCAGCTGTACAGTGGATGGTGAGCAGAACGCTAGCATGCCACTCTGAACAGAGCTATAGTCACAGCACAAAACCAGATAGCCCCACCCCCTCAGTGCTTAAAAACCAATTGGTTACATTCCGTGTAACATCAGCCAATGGAAAAGTGCAATTATGTTCAGGAAATGTATTTACAACCTAAATATGATTTTGGTTTCGTAAGCAAAGGCAAATAACAGCACATATTTTTAAGAGCCGTTTTCATGCTTTGTCTAACTAAAGCATGATGTGTACGAAAACGCAACATTATTTTCTCTTTTCCACAATGAACTATTACAAAACCATAAACCAGCAATGAAAGCTAAAAAACATGCTTTTATCAAACATTTAGCTATATACATACTGAAGAACACAAACAGCTACCATCTGTTTTGTCTTTTTTGCACCGCTAACACAAATACATTAAAAGATTCTGTCCATGTCGGATTAAAACTTAGAACTTTTAAAATGACAAGAAACATTGCACGAGCCTGAGGCCAGAAACATGCTGCGACTATGCAGACGCGTTTGCCCAGTGCATTGTGGTCCCATTGAACAGACTTTGTTGCGTTGGCATACTTGTGTAGTGTAAGTTCAGGTCTTACCATACGCTCTGATTTTGCCATTAAAATAATTTTGTTCTTGCAATTGTTAGTAAAAATACGTATTTAGGTTTCTGTCCCTCAGGATTTTTATCGCTATGAAACGTTGTTATGCAGAAATAACAAATCTCACCACTCTCTGAATCAATCGTCTGTTACAGATTTAAACTGGGGTAGGCTCAGGGAAAGAGTCCAGTAAAGTAGCTTCTTTAGTGTCTGTTGGTGAAACATCAGGCAGACTGTGAGATGTCTCCTTTGGCTGTTCAGCTATGTAGCAGTTCCCGTTAGTCATAACTGTGTCCTGTCTGGTGGTGTTAAGATAGTTTTGAAGTTCTATCTGGTTCAGCTCTCCCGATTGGCTTAGGAAGGTCCCTTTGGTTTGGACGCTTTTATCTGCCTCCGGGGTGCAACAGCCAATCACAGGTGTTGATCTGTTGGTGAGTGTAAAGTGGTGATTGGTGTATGGTTGCTGGGTATAGTCTGTGTATTGGTCAGTGGTCACTTTAAAGAGACCCTGAGACGTGACCCTACTGGAGTCATTAACCCTGTCTTCATATAAGGTGGAGTCGTCTCTGTAGACCTCACTAGATTGGTTAGCGGTTGCTAGAGTTGCGCTTTCCATCGGGTAGTAATCTGTGTTGGAGCTGACGAAGAAGGAATTGCTGTTAGTTAGATTTTTAGACACGGCTGTGTTCTCTGAGTAGCACGTCACAGATGTGGGCGGAGACACTTGGCTGCATGATGCTGTTGTGATCAGGCCAGTCTCAAACTTTCCTGACTTATCCTCATCCTCCTCTGAGTCACTGTTCGCCAGACTCTGTGTGCTGG
Source organism: Botia almorhae (assembly GCA_036877575.1). Classification (NCBI taxonomy): domain Eukaryota; kingdom Metazoa; phylum Chordata; class Actinopteri; order Cypriniformes; family Botiidae; genus Botia; species Botia almorhae. The sequence goes on from JAZGTJ010009636.1 coordinate 11,848, forward strand.
AGTCGGACAGACTACACAGACTGCTGCTCTCATCGTCATCCTCCTCATTTTCTTTATCCTCCTCTTCTTCATCCTCCTCCTCTTCCTCTTCTGGGGTGTCATCCATGTCATCTCCTGCCTGCAGGTGCATGATGGTGCTCTGTGGTACTGTGTCTGGGATTGTGTACTCCAGTGCATGCTGGCCCGTCACAGCCAGTGGACTACAGTGTCCGTTTGGGTCACCATGGAAACCGCTGCCGGGCATGGCGGAGGCAGGACCAGAATCCTGCTGTTGCTCACGGCTCTTCTCAAGTTCCAGTTTCATGATGGTGTGCAGGAAGTGAGTCTGAACGCGGATGGGGTTAAATTCGATCCTGCCAGCTGCGTTGCTGCAGCCCTCTTTTGTGCAGCCACACGGGAATGACATACGGTCCACCTGTTGACATCCAAAAACAGATCAGTGTAGACCAGATAGGGTGAGTCTGGTGGGTACTGTTGTATGTATGATTCATTATGTTCATACTGTGTTGGGTCTCTGTTCGAGGTCCAGATAAAACCAGTTGAGTGCCACTGCACACATCGGACCCACACAACACTTGTACCAGTCTGATCTACATCTGGTGTCTAATATTAGCTTTATTAATATTTAGCTTTATCAACATTAAAATTCATCTTGGTGACATTTATTCTTTTGTGCTTGTTATTCTGCTTTGGTAAACTTTCTCGACAGGCTTTGCTTTAAAGTTTTGTGAAAGGAAGGAGGGACGAGTCTGCAGTTTTCTCCAACTAATATCTGCTGCTTGTGTGGTTCTAGCAATTCAAGAAAACCCCCAGAAAAAACACAACCCCAAAATAAAAGATTAAGAAATATCTATGGAAATATATGGAGTCAATTTTAATTTCACTAAAACCCGATAAGACTCCTCCAACCACAACTACCAGGAGATAGAAAGTGTAAACAATATGAATGAGGTTTTCATGTATGTGTCGTGTGTTTATTGCACCTGACACTTGATTCCAGCCAGACTGCATGTGCAGGTCTCCGGGTCGCAGAAGAGTCTGCAGTCACAGCCACAGTCTTCTCTAGAGATCCTGATGGCTCGCAGCTCGTGTTTCTCCTCTACGTCGATCTTCTTGACGCCTGATGAGCGCAGAAGAGCGCGGCGCTTCTTAGTGGTCAGAGGCTGCAGGAAGAAGTACTCGTCCACCTCCGTGTTTTCAATGTCCAGGTCTTCATCAGAGACATCATCTAGCGTCAGCGCGTTCGCCTCCTCAGACTCCACCGCGCCGTTCTCCATCAACTGTGAGTGACACGTGTTTATTGTAATGGTGCTTTTTAATAAGACATTTTGTATTTAAGATCAGTCTTTGATATTAATATTCAGTGATTCAGTTCATCTCTAATCAAATACTCCACAGCTGTGGTCGATCGAAGCTGGAACGATCGGTTCAGTCAATCCTTTATTCATATACCTACTATAAACCTAGTATGCCTAATTAGTTCTCTAGCATCTCACATATGATTTGCAATAATACCATGTATTCGATGTTGACTATGTCTGCCAGTTGTTCTGTTTTTTATTTTTCATTAGCTATGTAACATTGTAAAAAGTTTTAAATGACGTGTTAAATGTTAAAGTGTTAAAAAGTGTTAAATTAAAGTGTTATATAAATAACTGTAAACTATAAACTGTTTGTGTTTAAAAAGGAGCTGCATATAAAGTTCATTGTGTTTTACAGAGTACATTACATTCAGAGGTGTAAATAATCACCACGTTTTTATTTACACCACTGATATTTAGCAACCCCGTCAATAAGATGCGTTTAATCTATCCATAACCACACGTGGATGCACAACTGTCTGTGGGAATGTTACCCGCAGTCGTATGGAGTTGAGTTTCTCCTCCTTCAGGTGGTCTCGGAGCATGTCCCTGTGGATGCGCTCCTGCTCCAACGCAAACTCCCCCAGCGTGTACTGCCTGACGCTGCTGTGCCGGCTGGACATGCCCAGCGTACTGCCACCCTGGCTGGGCACGCTGGTGAAACCCTGCCGCCGGCTAAAATAATACACTGTCACTTTCTCAAAGTGCACCCTGCGCGTCCTCATCCGCTTCTCTCGCTTCAGAATGGACGACGCTGAAACATTCAATCACAGGGAAATAACATTACGCATTGGTTATTGAATTTAAAAGATGTGACGCGTCTTTCCTGTAACAGTGCATTATTTTTTAAAAAGGTTTTTTAAAACAGTCTTTCTACTGAAACAAGTCCAGTAACTACAAGTTAAACATTACTGCAATACAGAAAATAAACTCCGGATCAGCAGTTAGTGATTTTTGAAAAACTATATTTTACAGTGATACATCTTTGATACACTTGGAAAGCTCAATGCTACAAAATGTATCTGTCAGAGAACATGCTTTACACCACTGCATGCAACGCTTTGCATTGCACGTGGTGATGTATGGCTTGGATGCAGCTGATCGGCCATGGAAACCCATTCCATGAAGCTCTCTATGCACTGCTCTTGAGCTAATCTGAAGGCCACATGAACTTTGGAGGTCTGTAGCGATTGACTCTGCAGAAAGTTGGCGACCTCTGTGCACTATGCTCCTCGGCATTCGCTGACCCCGCTCTGTCATTTTACGTGGCCTACCACTTCATGTCTGAGTTGCTGTCATTCCCAATCTCTTTCACTTTGTTATAATACCACTGACAGCTGACTGTGGAATATTTAGTAGTGAGGAAATTTCACAACAAGACTTGTTGCACAGGTGGCATCCAATCACAGTACCACACTGGAATTCACTGAGCTCCTGAGAGCAGCCCATTCTTTCACAAATGTGTGTAGAAGCAGTCTGCATGCCTAGTGCTTCATTTAATCACCTGCGGCCATGGAAGTGATTGGAACACCTGAATTCAATGATTTGGATGGGTGAGTGAATACTTTTGGCAATATAATGTATCTTATTCTTAGCAGTACTGTACTGTATAAAATGATTTACATATATCATTGGTATTTACTTATATATACTATATCGTACCAAGATATATGTATTAGCATGATGCTAGGTGTCTATTTGGTATAAATATTACTGACATATTTACTCAAACACAGTGTGACTCCAGCTCATGTCACAAAGCAGTTTCATTTACTGGCTGTTAATCAATGAGTATTGATTTCAAACGCTGTTTCACAGTCCATGTGGCTTATTGTTTGCTTTATGAGAAAATGACTTCTGCTCATTATGAGAGAAGTGTTGTTTTTATAACCTCATGAAATGGCTTGACAAGCACTGTGTCTTTCTTCTGTCGACGGGCTTTTTTTGTATTGAAACAGGAAGTTGATGTGGCACATGCCTGTTTTTTTTAGTCTTTAGTTTTTGGCAAAAGCCATTTGCTACTTGTTATTGCTAATCAGTGGAGGGTGCTATTAGTGGAGGCGACATTGTCATTCTAGACAGAATTTAATTCATTTAAAGAATGTGATATTAGCATCATGTTGCGCTGGATACACAGTTGCACACAGTTCGGCACAGCCAGTAATGAGATGCTTATCAGAAGTTGAGTTATTCAGACGTGTGTGGTGAGCACTCTGTAGACTGTAGAGCAGCTAACGTGCGTCTTTGATTAGCAGTGGGGGCTTATTATGCTGCGTGGAGCTTTGCACAAACAAAACCTATCAAAAACTCAAATTAGCTTGGTGTACTAACTCTTCTAGTAACTCTAGTAACTCCTCAGAGAAGCTAGAGTTAATCTCAGTCTCTTTCATTCTCACAACCAGTCAGTCTCGTTTTATTAAATATTAAATAAACCTTACACAAACAAGATCAATAAATGATTCTATAATAGTTTTCTCATGCCAACTTATGTATTGTGGCTGTAATATTGTGGCTGTAATTTGTATTATAATATTGTATTGTATATATTGTAAGTGCATTACTGTATCTGCGATTTGTCTGTTTTATTAGGGGAGATATAATAAATCTCTGCATATTAAACTAGGAAAAAGTGTGCACTGATGCTTTGAATATTTTTACATGAAAACTCGATTTAATGTTTCTTATTTGATATGTCTGTCTCACCAGTCCGTTGCAGTGTGTGTGATGATGATGATGAGGAAGATGGTGATGAAGAATAGCTGAAGTGTGAAGCTGACGGGTTCACGCTGTCACTGCTGTCTCCACTCTCAGTGCTGGAAATCTCCTCTGACTCTCTGAGAGACGAGCAGGGCGATGCCCCCTCCACCTCCTCAAACTTCCTCTTCAAAGTTCCACTCATGGCTGCCGTGAGAGAGAGACACACACAGACAGAGAGAGAGAGAGATCATTTAGCTGTTTGGTTTATAGATCAAAATTTTGAAGAACAAAAAAGAAAAACACTTTGAATTTCTGAAGGAGAAAATAAATGAGAGAAATATTTCCAACATCATTATATGACGTCTGTGTGTTACGACACACAACCTTCTGCTCTCCTCTCCTTTCTTATTCTCTCTTCTACTCTCCTCTCCTTTCTTATTCTCTCTTCTACTCTCCTCTCCTTTCTTATTCTCTCTTCTACTCTCCTCTCCTTTCTTATTCTCTCCTCTCCTCTCCTCTCCTCTCCTCTGCTCTGCTCTGCTCTGCTCTGCTCTGCTCTGCTCTCCTTTGTTCTCCTCTGCTCTCCTCTTTGTTTTCATTTTTCACAGGCATTGATTATAAAGTCACACAGGACTCCAGATGAAAGCAGGAAGAAAAGGACTAATTGAATTCTTCCTCAACCTTCCAGGAAGTTCATTTCGTTTGTCTTTGATTGAGTGGCTTCAGTGCCACTAGCAAACCCATGTAATGGTACACACACATATCTGTCTATCTGCCTTAACCCTGCCTAGCAACCGCATAGCAACTGACAGACATCCATCTGCTTAGGAATGCACCTGTAACTACCCAAAAACAAGTTCCTAGACACTGCCTTGCCACCATGGAGACACCATAGCAACCCCTGCCTAGAAACATCCCAGTGATAAACCACATTACAACAAAGAAAAAACACTTGGAACACCTTAGCAACACCTCACTATTACCATGCCAGTGTGTTTGATTCTGGCAAGCACTGCTCACAGTTTAAAAAGATGGCCGTCATATGCAGTAAACCTGTTGCTGGCTTGGCTGACGTCTCTGCAGAATCTTTTAAGCTATTTTGGTTGGACAGATTTCCAAAACCAGCAGCAGCATCCTGACAGTATCTCTCTCTCTTATCTCCTGATTATTTTTGTAGCTACAATCCAACCAGCAACAAGAACACACGCACACAGACACAGAACTCTCCTCTGCTGAGTGAGGTATATTGGCTGGCGTTCTCATTACTGAAAGACACAATATATTGTTTCCCATTGCAGGAGTCACTCAACTGTCAGCTCATTACAGAAGCCTAAATGAGAGAGTGATGAACTGGGGAAAGACCGACTTCATCTGCCGAGTGCAGGAAACAGCTGGAGAAACTCCAAACCACCGAACTGCTATGGACATTTCTCTCTCTCACTCGCACTTTCTTTCTCTTTCCCTAAAGAACACAACTCAGCTCTATTCTCTACAGACATGTTTATAGAACACATAGAACACTGGCTGTTTACTACATGTTACTGTAAGACACTAGATCTCAACCTTTTGACTTCAGAAAGTACCCCATTATCCACAACAGCAACACAACAGGCCCTGATTAAGAACCCCTGCTCTAAGATTAGACTTCAGAAGTCACTACAGCACTTTACTGACAGTATACAAAGTATAAATGCCTGATAATAATTCTTAGTGTATAGATAATAATTCTTAATTAATCCACTTAGTGTAAATTCATCTGGTTGTTTAGGATATGCATGTATGTACACCTGATTTCCTCAAACAGATTTACAGATCTAAGAGTAAATTAATTTGTGCTCTTTTTCTATGACATCATAACCTTTCTTGTAATTACTGGATAACGTTTTCTTTTTTGAAATTCATGGACATTGCTGGACAGACTTCCATTATTATGTCAAGTACCATTATTTTGAGTTAATATATTTCAATGATTACACTTTACATATGCAGAGTGAAATGATTGTGACATCAGTAATTAGTGGCGTTTGTCAGGAAAACTGTTACTCTAACTTTTACATTTAGAGTGTTTCTCCTCTGATGAGTGTTCCAGCCCTCCATTAACACATGCAACACACGCATACTACAACAGCATCAGTCAGTGATCATAACCTGCCCTCTGTGTAATCTACACACATGAATGTCAACAAATGCTTTAAAGAAGTGTTTACCAAAATGCATAAATGAGAGTGCAAAAATATTTCAGGAGCTCAAGAGAAATGATGTTTTCACTGAGCATTATAGACCATTCTGCTTCAAACGTTCAGGGACTGAACATCAGAAACATCATACCTAAAGGATGACCGTCAGGAAAGCTTCAGATCTTTTTCAATCCGGCTGTTTGCCGCAGCAGTCTTGTAAGATACACGAGATGTGGAATCATTAAAAATGGCTCCTCTGTTTTGGGGACACAATGTAAGTCAATTTTCTCGTAATCATCATTAGTTCCCCTTGTTGAAAATCCATTCGCATTTTTCGTCCTCAGCGAATGCCGAGCTGCTCAGCAATACCCAGAGTGGTTGCCATGGAGATGCACAAATTTAAGGGTGGTTGTATGTTTTCGTATGTGAGGCGTCTACTGCACACTCCTCCAAGATCCGAAAACAAATACATATGATCAAAGGATGCTGGCTGAAGAAATTCATGTAAAAAAAAATCATTTAGGATAATTATTCTGTTGTGCCACAAACTTTTCCCATTTCTTGACACACTGAATCGGAATGACATCACAGGCTACTCAAAGGAAACAGGAACTGATGGTTGTAGTATAGAGAGATCTCCTCTCTTCACACAGCTAGTTATTTCTCCTCTAAATCTAAAGCTTTCTCTCTTTCACTCTCTTTGTCTTCTAGCTGCTATAGTTTTCCACAACACACACAAGTACAAATACTGCAGCACAAACCAGCAGAGACACAAAGAACCACTCCCTGGATGAGCCCTGTGCAGTACAGGCACATGTACACACACACACACACACACTCATGTTGTCAGTGCAACACTGGCAGCCTACGACCGTTTCAGAAGCCACTGCCTGAGATTTTCCTCTAGTCTACAAGAAAGGGTGAGCCACAGTCTTGCATCACGGTATGAGTGCATTTATAGGACCGTAATGGACAGTAATCATTATAGAGTTATCTGTGTTAGAAATTCAATGAAAACAATGTGATAATTCATAAGACCCATACAATGGCAAATGA
>JAZGTJ010009637.1:0-19137 GCA_036877575.1 Botia almorhae
AAAGAAATAGTTCAAAATGTACCATAGAGATCTGGCCCATGAGGAGTGAACACATTGTACAGTATTATATTCAAAGGAGCGATCACCAGCTTGCCATAGTAGTAGCTGTCTACCAAAAAAACAGGAACCTGCATGAAACACATAAAAATTATGTCAGACTATCATTTTAAAATTGAACTGACATCAATAGAATCTAAAAGGCTGAAGTTAAATCAAAACCGCAAACTAGACAAATACAAGACAGCAAACCAGAAACAGCAAAATCAATGTTTTCTAACCAGAAAGAGCAGCAACGCCACCAGAGTCCATGTGACAAAACTCTTCCACTTTTTTGTCATGAACAGCAGGTCAAAGGCTATGGGAAGTCTGCAATATACACAATACGTCAACCAAGGGCAAATTTGTCTGATAACTGAAATAATTTGATAGATTTATCTTATGTAAAAGTACACTTATTAAGCATTTTATACAGTAGTTAATGTTAAGTTTATTACACAATACAACTAACATTTACTTCCCACTTACCCTAGCAGGGCACTGAAGGGCCAGCCCACTATTGCCCCTGCTGCAGTACCCAATACAGCCAGACTGGGGCGCCCCTGGAACCAGCCAGTCATAGCTACCACTGTGCTGTACATACAAAAGGTACTGGGCAGGAAAGCTGCATATGAGCACATACACAACAAAGTCAGATTTTTTTACTAACCCTCATTTTGTTTAACAGCTGTGGAACACAAAACAATTCCTAATGAACGTTTTGTACGTTTTTTTCACAGAATACACAGAATATTCACAGAATATTACAATAACAATAATGACAGAAATATGTCAGAAGTTTTATATTTGGGTGAATTATTCCTGCACCCACAGTTCTGACTCACCTGCAGAGGAGCAGAACATCCCTGCACTCAAGACAAGGAATGCCAGTAGAAGACGCCCCACATGCAGGCCAAACTTCTTGCACACGGCCCTGTGCAAGACCCACAATATTAGTATATATGCAGCTGTAATTGTGTATGTATATAGGATATATGTAACATGCTGCACTTACTTGTAGAAGTAGAGTTCACACACACAACAGGTAAAAGCTAACATGCAGCGCAGGAAGTAAAACACAAGGACCTAAATTAGAAAAGGGGAATTTGAGTAATTACAGATGAGCAAAGAAACAGGTCACCAATCTAATCTATACATGCAAATATAAAGCATGGGCTTATATTTGCCTAAATAGACAATATTTCTTTGTTTACTGCTGCTCAACATTATCAACTTAACCTTAGCAAGACCATTAGCTTCATTATGAATGGCCCTTATTGCCTGTGACTTTAAAGAAACTTTTGTATTTTCACCAATGCTACATGAGATAGCAAAGCAATACCACACCAGATTATACTTTACAAAAGGTCCTTTCAGATTGAGATCTGAGATCACATTTCAATAAGGTTAAGTAGCTAGTCCCCTGGTCACTGGTTAGAAAAGGAGCAGAACACCTAACCGATCAGTTTTGGGATGATGATTCATTTACCTTGTTGGTTTGCAATATTTTGGCATGAAAGCAGGCAGGAAGGGCATGAAGCCAGAGATATGCGTATGAACGAATCGCATAGGCTGGAGAATATTCCCATGTCTGCATCCCTGTTCCGTATAGCAGGTAGTGAGTCTGGCCAGCAAAAAGAGACAAAGGCACTTTTTAAAAAAATGTCCCATGGAACATTTCAAAATGTGCAGCTCTCATGAATGTTTACATGCAGTTTCACGACCCAATGATAACGCTTATCATTTAAAAACCTATTGAAAAAATAGGAAATAGGAGCTATTGAACTATTTCCAAATCAAAGAAATTTGGATGGGACATTTTGACATTATTTCCTCTTTTAAAGAATTTTCATACAGAGCTGTGAAGCATAATTTGTCACTTGCTATTACTAGCTGAAGAACTTTCAGGTGAGGGAGACACTCATTCTTAAAAATATTTGTTTGGAAACCATTTGATACTACCATAAATGCAGAATAATTACTATTTTTTTAATTTCCTCAAAAATCGTCACAGTTTAGGAGTGTAGTAACAAATCAATGTCTTTAAAGCTGCCAGACATTGACTCAAGCCACAAAAATGTATTTTTTTAATTTCATGGAGTCTGCTCTAGTAACCAGTGATAAAATGTAAACAGTAGTCCACAATAAATGTTCAACTCACTGGCTCCCAGTAATTGTAGGTCTCATCGCAGTCAGAGATATTACTGAGTAACGCAGCACAGAAGCGGGCTGAAACCAGGCACTTGAAGGCTGTGGAGCCCTCAGGAGCCCACACTTGTCCTGCTTTACTGGATGACCTGTAGTGGAGAGACGGGGTATAGGAGCTATTGTGCTTATCTGGGAACAAACTAATAAGCAATAGGGGGACAGAGCACATGGTTACAAAGGTATCATTTATTTCAATATATCAATATCTATATATCAATTTCAGTCTAAAATAAATCTGAAAAAAGCATCAATAAAGATGTGCATCAGAACTAGATGTTTCCATAGAAAATAGCAACAATGACAATCAGAATCTGAATTTGAATGTGTTTTATTTAGCGAGTATGCGCACAAACACGCAACGAATTTGTTTCCATGAATTAAATGCAAAATAAGGAACTGATGTAACATACATAAAGATGTGCACAGTAAGTATTTTATATACATTGGTGTATACCTGTAAAGATATCAACGGTGAAATAAAAATAAAGCCTACAGATTATTATGATGTGACAATGTAAGAAGATTATGACATTGGCCATGTCAACCTGTCTGGGTGGGTTTAAATAGAGCACCTATGTTTACTACACCAGCGTCAATAAAGTATTTTGCACCATCTCCTTTCAAAACAGAGACATCACCTGCGCATGCAGCTTTGAAGGAACAGTAACATTTTGCATTACGATCACAGAAATCACAATAGTTTTGAGCATATCTGATGTGCATAGGTGCTTCCTACATAACCGGTAAAGCTGTCGTAAATGGATGAATGAAATGCGCCGTGTACAATACAAGCCACAATGACCCTTTCAAATGACGTCTAGCAAGACAGTACATTTTAGAATAGGTGTCTCTATACGACGAATTAGTCGTATTTGAACAGGCTATGAACATTTTATATTGTTTTGCTGCTGTATCCAGTATCCAGACAGCCTAGCGTTAGTGCTAGCAGCGAGCCGTCAGCATTACATCGCGCATGGACTGGACTAGCTCAGGAATACTCACTCATTTCGTGGGTCACTAGACTTGTTGTCCTCAACGCATTTGTCGTCTTTTAACGCTCGGTTGTCACTGCTAGGCGTGTTGTTTCCGTTATTGGTATCTTGTTTGCTTCCCCGTCTGTTACGTTGACGGAGTCCCTTCGTCGCCATGTTTTCACTGGCCGTGCGTGGCGTCATGATTACACCGAACGCAGTGAAAATCTATGGAGAGCCATAAGTTGATGCTTATGGAATGAAATATCCTTATCTATAGAACAAACTGGGGAAAAGGATAATATTGCCCTTATAAAAACCGTACTGTTTCATTAATGGAATCAGATGGTAGCGGTGGTACTGTATGATTATCATTTTCATAATGTCTTGGCTGTTTAGTAGTCCAGACCATTTAAATGGTCACTATGGCATATCCAAACAATGGTATTATCATAGTATCACGTTAAAATGAACATCTAACATGAACATGGAACATCTATCATTTTTTGTTTGTATGGCTATATGTAATATCAATAATTGCCACTTTTCAACAATGCTTTAATATTCTTAATTTAATTATAAACTAAACATGGACATTTATAAATAACAACAAAGGTTTATGTCACTTTTGCTTTAATTTGTTGAGAAAATGTAAACATTTCACACTAAAGAGCCCTGGGATTTAACACACACACAGCATTTATAAAGACCAGCTGATTCATGATCAATAGTGCTGAATTTCATGCTTGTCTTGGTTATATGAACCTACAATGTAAAACAATACAATTCTGACAAAAAAACACATGTAATGGTTCACAAATGGTGTTTATATTGTCAAAGCCCTATCACTACTGGCTGCATCGTCAAAATAAACCAAGAGTTTTCCTAATATTCCAAACTTGAAACTTTCAGTATTTAATTCAATATTCAATACCAATTCCAATGACTTAAAATATATATAAAGGAATAATTTACCCAAACATTCAAACTCTGCTGCATATCCTGGCTGCTCTTTTCCACAGATTAAAATAAAAGTCTGTCAAGAAGGAGAAAGTCACCAAAATATACATCTTAATCCACAGAATATTTTTTTTATCATCTTGATAGCCTGAAACCCACATTCACTTCACTTAGCTGTATTGAGCAACAGCTGCCAGAATGTTCGTCTTTGTGTTCCAGAAGAAAATAAAATTAAATAATGCATCAGGTTTCATTTTGGGGTATATACCTATAAATATACAGCAATATCATAGCCATAACAATTTACAGTCAAAAATGACCATATTTATAACTACAACTTTCCAGGATCACAGTGGTAAATGCAGCTTTTAAGATAACTTGTAAACTTACATGTGACTTAAAAGAAATTAAAACATTTTTAATAAAAATGAAATGGTTTGCAATTGTGCATCATAGATCTTGAAGTTTCTTAATTCAAGAGTAACTTTCTAAACATGTAAAATTAATTGCACAACTACAGAAGACTTTGAGTATACACAATTCTTAAAGGAAGGGTTATTATTTTCCAAAAACATTTTCGTTATACTGGTTAAAAGTCTCTTCACATCTTGAAAGCAATCACAAAGTGGCCTAAATATATATAAATATGTATCCTCTGTGGAAGGCACAGGGCCATAAAATGTTGAATGTTTGAATAAATTGATTGAACCATTAAATAAATATTAAAACTTTTAAAACATTAAATTACCAATTTGTAAACAGGTCAGGAATGCAAAGAATAAAAAGAATAAAAAAGTTGGATGTAATAAAGACTGACATTACACACATTGTATGCAATAAAAATATGCCAGGTTTTTGTCAATTTATCAACGAACTACAGACAAATCCTCAGTCACAATATACACCCCGTCGGGTTTTGGATATATATGTATACAGCTCAACGTTTTTGATATGCTTTGCGAGCATTACTACTCAAACCTCTTTATTTCACCTTAGGGTTACTTGCAGGCGCAGAGGCAACAGTCTACGTAGCTGACTCTGTAGTCCCAATACCTGGCTGTGTGACAGGGCACGATCTGGCGACTGATAAGTAAGCCTATAGCAGAGACTTGCATGACCCATGTGTGGATGTCTAAAGCGGTCCACTAATGCCACATCCTTAACAGCACTACAAGTAGCCTCACGCACAACTGCGTGGAAATCCAGTTCCTCATAGCTATCCGGATCCATCCAGAAACTGATGTCATGTGAGTAGCTTGGTGGGTAAAGGGAGAAAGGACAGAAAGTTTCAAGTGGATTGAGCTCAAATTGCTGAAGAAAGCGAGGATCTGCACTCCAAAGCATGCGCCAGTCAGAGATGCCAAAGATCAGAGTAGCTAAATGGTCCAAATTTATTGAGACGACGATTAACTGTGGACCTTTGAAGTCTGACGCCAATGAGGGCAGTGATGTGATCCGCCCAAACTTTGGAAGCATCTTTGAATTCATCCAAACTTGCTGCTCTAGGCCTGTTTGCACCTCTTCAAAGGAGACACTATAAGAAGTAAGCAGCGACTCCAAACAATCTTGGAAGCACTTGAGGGGGTGAGTTTCTGAGGAGAACGTTCCCACCAGCAGAAGCTGGTGGAAGGCAGAAGAACGGTTCTGGGAGATGGGTACTCTCTGAAACACCAGACCACTGACAGCATAAAGTGTACCAGGGCTAAAGTCCTCATTCTGGGTGATCTCCTGGACATGAAGCAGCAGAGATGGTCGTAGTGCATAACTGCCAGTAAAGCTTTGCTGGACATCCATAGACTCACCATTATCTTGCCCATTTTCACTTTGACCAAATATATAGCTGTCAGTGGGTTTAAGCCAGTAGACCTCTGAGTGGGTAAGATTGGAGTCACACATCTGAAGCGTTTCTGGCAGGCAGGTAATCAGTTCTGGCAAGTCCTCAGTAAGTGTGCACACAGGCCAAACTGACTTTAGCTCTCTGAGTAACTGTTTCTGCACAGTTTTTACCGGATGATGGGACTGCTGACCAAGGAAATTCCTGTCACAGAGGGAAAGATTGACAGAATACATCAATATACAGATCAATTCATTTCAATTACCAGCTAAACAAAGACACTTCCATATTTTTTACAGCAAAAATGTAACCTTTACCTGTTTAAATATTCACACAACTCCGCTGGAAGCTCAAAACAAACTTTTTCTTTCCCAATTGTTTTCTCCATTTTCAGTTTCTCTGGGATGGTGTACGGGAGACTCCGAGTAAAAATGTGGGTCAGGCCTCCTTCCACATGGAAAACTTTGTCTTGACTCCTTAGCATGGGAATAAATGAACACCATCATAATCAATATAACGTCAACTATACATCAAAAGTTTACAAAATGGAGGAGCGGAGTATTTAATCAATGTGTTTACCTGTAACCTGTACATCTGTAACCTTGATACGCTTTATAGTCAAAAGGACGGATTTCACTGAGAATTAGTCCTGCTTCTGCTGCCATGGCAACCACCTGCCAACTATTGTGCCATTCTCTCATTGGACTGTCACATGGAGTGCCGCCTTGCCCGTTGCACAAGGTGGCATGCACTTCCCCATTGTCCTTCAGGACTGTAACAGCACTAGAAAAAACATGAACCATCCATCCATTAGAAATAAAAGATGTACCAAACATCAGAAGATCACCACTCAACAATCCCTCAGTATTGTCTTTATGTAACACTGAAAGTCAAGCTTACGTAACAGGCGCTTAAAGACCTAGACACCCTTCGACAACAATCTTACCTTTGGAAAAATTTCGCCAGTAGAATGCGATTCTTCTTCACACCACTTTTACGCCCACAGTGAGGGAAATTAAAAATAATGCAGTCGTAAAGATGATGCCCGATGGCTTCATACTCCTTCAGGCACGTGCAATCCACCTCAAATAGAACAACTGATCCTGAGAGCAAGCACATTATAAATTGCTTATAGAAACTATAAATCAAGGCATCTACAGAATTATACAGAATTCAAGGAGGCTTCAACCCCCCTTGACCGTTTCATAGCAACCAACTCTGCGACTTGGCCGCAGGCATGCAAATTCGGGGCTATGATACTTAAGGCGAACAATGGGTATTCTTGAAAATGCTTATATTAGACACAAAAATGAAAATCTGTGAGGGGATTAAAACGAACAAAGAACATCTATCAGGTGCATAAAACACAAAAACAAAGACACAACAAGAAAGCACTGCGATCATTAGCGTTAAACATAACACAAGCTGACAGCAGCATCAGCCTGTATAATAAAACAAGAATCGACCTGTTTCTCGTAGTCGCTGTATGTTCCGTGCGGCACCCTCCTGTCGATACGCGTTCTCCTCGCTTTGAAAGCATGTAGCGGTCACTCCGACATCGCCTCCGTTCTCGCTCAAAGCTGCGGAGAGAGAGAAGTTGCCTTCCCCTACCAGCAGAACTTCGCGTGCCTTGAACATTTCCACAATTGCTCACGTAAACAATAGACCAAACAGTCACATTAGTATGAATATACAACTTTTAAACATATTGTGTGCGGGTGTTCCGAAGATTAGTCGACTAGTAAGCTGCAACTGATCGAGGGGAGCCAGGAATGACACGATGCGGCATTAGAGCGGATGTGTCACCATGACGCCTAATGACGCTCAGACATCTGTCGTTATAGAGGTTGAAAATAGAAAACAGTTTGAAGAAGAGCAGAAATGTCACGTTTTAGGCAGTAACGGGGTTCAGTCCATTTGTGTAAGAACGTGTAATTGAGAACGAGTGAGCCTTTGTTACCGTGCGGCGATAAAGTTTCGGAAAACAAACGACAAAGCGAAACAAATGCCCCCGCTACAAGAAAGCATCAGTTAAACATGCGCTAAAGCTTTCGATGGTCACTTCGCTATTGTAAAATATCAGATAGTTTAGAGAGATAATAAAAGCAATCTGGAGAAAAACATCCGTTTTCGTGTTTTTCCCGACCACACTGGATAATATGCGAAATTAGTTAAAGTATTTCAGATACAAAATCTGTTTACGCGATATCCACATTTCCGTTTAAAACGTGTTGCTTTGCGCACACTGGTCACATCTGAGAAACAAGACCGGCACCACAAATATTCGTAACAGAGCTTCTGACCAATAAAATCAGTGCTAGAAAAAGAAGGCGGGTCTACGGGGGTTGATTGACGTGCCACGCGTATTTTAAAGTTATAGAGAATACTATAAAAAAGCTAAAGGCTTAATTCAAGGGTTCTGTTTGTTTACGCGTTACTTAGTTTATGAAATAAAGAGATTGAGAAAAGAGTGTTTACAAACAAGATTTATTATCTGTTACATGTATTATGATAATAATACATTCCTAACTCATGCACAACAGGAAGATCGCTAAAGAAGAAATGAAAGTGAAAGATTTGCCAGTTATAGAGCGAACAGTGAAAGAAAAAGACTTCAGACTCTCGTCTGTTTCGTGTCGTTTATTTGTTCAACCACAAGAAGAATCTTAAGGTATGTACTTTGGTTGCATTAAGAATAATATATCTAATGGATCGATGAATATATATAAAAAACAATAAACCGACATATTTTAGGCGCGTTGTTATACCAAAACTTCGGTCTGAAATATTATTGCAAACAACAAAATTGATTTGTTTTGTAAGTACAGTCAAAAAGTATGAACATAATTGACTGCTGAACTTGTGATCTTTTGATTTATAGCCTAAAATGCTTGTGTATTTGTTAAGTAAATAAATATAAAATTGTGCCTAACTTATGAATTTCGTTGGGGGGGTAGTTGAATAAAGATTAATAAAAGATATTTAAAGACTAAACAAAATTTTGAACGGATAAGTGAACCAATATTCCAGGAAATGCATGATCATGAAACACAGAACATGGTGTTATCTTGTTGGGCCAATAAATCACTCTCAAAATACACAAGGAGGTAGAGAGAGAGAGTCTGTCATATGGGTTGTAAAAATGTTAAACAGGTGCAATATCACCACCTACTGTGTTGGAGGGTCAACCAGATACTGGCGCTGAATTATGATATTCATAATTATGATGTAATTATGATATCATCTATGTAGAATTAACATGGTATTAATAATCATTAACATTACTGTTATTGTCAAAACTGGTATATTGCTACATCCCTAATTGTAAACAATATTTACTTAATTCTTTATGCTTTTATTTCACAGCATATATAAAAAAAATGTCAGCCATCCAATTTTTTGGCTGGGAGGTGCACTATGATGAGGACCGTCACCTTCAGGCACAGCAGGAACCCAAATCAGGGAGGCGTTATACCATGTACCATGGCACCAAAGTCCAAATAGCCCAAATGATCATACAAAATGGCTTTAGGCAGTCTTCAGATGGAATGCTGGGGCCTGGTGTTTACGTGAGTCGTAATCAGAAAAAAGCAGAACGCTATCCTCTGAACTCAACACTGACTGACAGAGTCGTGCTTAAATTAAGTGTGGACTGTGGAAAAGTCAAACGCATTGACAAGGATAACCATCCACTACAGAAGACCTGGCATAGTGCTGGCTACGATACTGCTTGGGTCCCCCCAAACTGTGGCATGAAAGCTGTGCCTAGTGGTCTAGAAGAGGACTGTGTCTGGGACCCACAGCGAATTGAGGTGGTAGATATTGCTCTAGCACCCAACCCAGCCACCTTAAATTCTCTCAGGCAGCTCATTACTCAAAACCAGAAAAGTTCCTCAAATTCTAAGGACTCAGGAGTTTGTCATCTGTGTAAGTGGAAACTTGGACCAGAACATTCTGTACAGCCCTGTTGGGGGTGCGGAGATAATATCTGCACTCTCATGGCCAAACACAAGTGTAACGCTAAAATCCTAATCACGAAATGATCACATCACATCATCCTGGAAGTTTTCAGGTGTTAAGATTGATTTTAGTGACATTTACAAAACATGATTTTTGAAGTTTATACAAGATATAATCTGTGTAAGAAAAGGCAACATTTTCTTTAGCGTTGGACAAATCTTCTTTATGCGAATTGCTTGCGAGCATCTTACAATGTGAATGAATTCAAAATTGAAATAAAATGTAAACGCTCATAAACAATGCCAAATATTTCAGAACTGTGTTACTACTGCTTCTCTTTATATGCTGATGAAAATTTCTACACCTTATCTTTCTCCGTCATTGTACAATTATAAAATGTCCTTTAGTGAATTTGGGTGGTTTATACAGTATGTCGATGTGCAGTATATCTGACAATAAAGGGCTAATGATGAATTGGGTAAATCTGATGCACTTTTATGCATTGTGTTAATAAATGTAACTTGTGCTTTACTAGTGTTAATGACCCCTCACCCTATGTGTCATATGTCAGTATTGCTTTGTAAATGATTGCTGGGAGATTCTGTGTAGATAAATACACTGGTTGGTGAATGTGTAATGACAATTTCCTGAGCTTGGCCTGGGTTTGACTGTATAATCATCTGAACAGTTGGAAATGGACTCTAGAATGCAGTGATTTCTTGACAGAAGGACACACAGTTTGGGACCTGGCATTTTTCAGAGCCAGAGAACAGTGAAGAATAAAATCTATGTATATTGAGAATGGGATATGGTTTGCAACAAACTGCAGCAGAGCAATCCTTTTTGTCTGCTATTTAATTCAATGTCATTTTTAGCACCGTTCCCAATATACATTTTCAAACCAGCCTTACATAAGACATTATCAGTTATGTGACAACAGTCTTTAATAGAAATTAACAGCTAGATTCAGCCAAAGACTTTCTGAGGCTTTGTGCAAAATCTAATCATGTAGTTTAAGAAACGGTCCTCTGAACATCTGTGTTAAGCATAGTAATGGTGTGAATGTAAGTATGAGATGACCTGAACTTCAAACCTATTAGCTTTATGACATTTAAATGCATTGATAAGTGTTTTGAGGAGAGGAAGTTAATGAAGTTTTTAAGTGACATACAGTAAACGTATTAAGGGAAAAGCCCCTGGAACTGCATTGCTCTGTCATTGTAGTTGAACAGGTTTGTACTTGCATACTGTGGAAACGATGCAGTCTTACAGGTTTTTCATGTAGAAACGTGACTTATATGTCAATATATGGTATGTATGAGAGAATAAGGCTCCAGATGATTGGATAAGGGTGAACTGGAAATGATTGTTCAGCTCCGCTCAGTCTGTGCCCATGGTGAAAGGCAATATAGTGAGAAGCGCTGCATACACATAATGTGGGCCCATAGAGAATACTATAGGGTGTACGAAAATAAGATGAGGATGTTGTTAATTCCTGAAGAATACATTTATTGTAACATCACAGTAACAAAGTACATGAAGCGCTCAGGGTTCGGAATGAACGCAGAACAATATCAGCATAGATACTTTATACTGTTCTTCAAACCTGTTCTTTCACTCTTAATGCAAATAATGTTTTCCCTTTAAATGTAAATTAAGGGTGGCAGTGGACACGATCACTTTCCATTCTCACATAGTGGCTGTTGTTGTGGGTGATATTCCAAATGGCAGGGTGATGCTGTTGTCTGACCAAATGTCCTTCTGAATGTAAATTACAGTCATGTATCCCTTTGATCATTGTTCATTCTTAAAGTCTCTCTGCCACTTTCTTACTTTAATTTAATTACATTTAGGCATTTGGCAGACGCTTTTATCCAAAGCGACTTAACATTGCAGTATACTACACATTGATCACTATACATTGAGTATGTGCAATACCTGGGATCGAACCCATGACCTTGGCGTTGTTAACGCCATGCTCTAACCACTGAGCTACAGGAAAGCTATGTAGTATCCATAAACTGTCTTAAAGAGAACGGCTTATTAAATGTAGCCTTTTAAATACAGGTGTGATTAATATCGAGGTGATTATAGGTGATTAATTAATATCGAGTCAATAGTTCAGGTGTTACATATGCCTGAGATGCACGTACCAATATGTCTCTATGATGAATAAGCCTTTACAGGGGATAAGATTGTCCTAAAAATCTATCTTGGTGTTTAAAAGGGAGTCTGAATTTCTTACAAAAGCTACAGGGAGACAGCACTGGCACTGAGTTTCGGCACCAGTCACTGGCACTGGTTCGGGCTCCTTTATTCATCATATTTACATTTTTAGGGATCATTCACCCCAAAACATTTATTCTTCATAATAAAAAATGTGAAATAAAATAATTTGCACGAGTAAACGATCAAAATTGAATTCGTTGTTCCCTAAAAATATGAAAATCTGCTAAAGCTTGTGCCCACATTTATGTCCAGAATTTAACTGCCTCTTCTGAATCTAAATGAGTGCAGACTAGAACTGAGCTTTTGCCGAAACGAAGAATCAGTGAATAGCGATCACAGCTATATTAGTACTAAATGTTCTCACAGATCACAGAGAGAGAACCTGAGGTCCTGAGACTCACTGTTCCAGACTCCACAGATGACATCACAACTCCCCTGGTGTTCCTCTATAGCACATGGGCAGAAAGAATGATTGACACTCTACAGAAGTATTACAACACAGATGTCCCTCCACAGTCCAAAGAGTAACAACTGATAAAACACATTGCAAATACTGTCAACAGTGGCTTATATTAGCATCAGACACACAGCAGACCTGTTTAATCCTCATGTTTCCTGATTATTAAAACACACTGGCAAAACATGATTTACAACTTTCCATGGTTAGTCAGCAGAAGGTTTAGGGGAGATGTTTATAAGGAGAGTCTGAGGAGAGTAAGGTTTATAAGCAGAGTCTGAGGAGAGTAAGGTTTATAAGGATAGTCTGAGGAGAGTAAAGTTTATAAGGAGAGTCTGAGGAGAGTAAGGTTTATAAGGATAGTCTGAGGAGAGTAAAGTTTATAAGGAGAGTCTGAGGAGAGTAAGGTTTATAAGGAGAGTCTGAGGAGAGTAAGGTTTATAAGGAGAGTCTGAGGAGAGTAAGGTTTATAAGGAGAGTTTGAGGAGAGTAAGGTTTATAAGGAGAGTCTGAGGAGAGTAAGGTTTATAAGGATAGTCTGCCCAGCTGTACCATCATTCAGGGAACACAGCATAATCACTTCCCACATTTTTAAGTTCCTGCATGCCTGTCATGAAGGGCCATGGCCCACAACACATCAAACCATTAGGGAGGTTAGCAGTGGTGGCTATAATAAACATTTATGCATTTTGCAGACACTTTTATCCAAAGCGACTTACATTGCATTAGACTATACGTTATTTCTGAGTATGTGCAATCCCTGGGATCGAACCCATAACCTTGGCGTCGTTAACGCCATGCTCTTACCACTGAGCTACAGGAAAGCTTTCACAAGGTGTTCACCTTGTGAGAATAGAAATAAAGGAGCTTGGACGAGTGGGTCCTGTTTCTTGTCTCATCTTCACAACAAAATAAACCTAAACGTTTGTTCGCTCACACAATTCTTTTCTGATAATATACCCACATAAACTTTAAATTCACTGATTAGTCACAGGACTACCTCATTGTGTTTCTTTCCATTTTTTAATCTGATGATACTTGTGAGTGACGAAAAAGTGAAGATACATGGTTGCCTTTACTGTAAAATCTAGTTTTATTTTATAAAAGGGGCAAAAAAAAGTAATTTTTATTAATTTGGCAACATTTTGTTTTATTTGGCAACATGTTTGTTATCCATTTTCAAATGTTTCTTAAAAATATATTGATGAAAATATATATTAGGTAGTGGGTCCCTCACGCAAGGTCATATTTGGGGAAAGTTTGAAAACCCCTGATCTAAATTGCTTAACATAAACAAAGTAGGTACATATTTTCTATTTAAACATTTCTTAAACTTTGCTTTCAGGGGTATTTGTCAGTGGGAACAAATAGCTACACCTTGTTCTCTGGACTTCAAATAAGGATTTCATAGATTTGGTGCATGCCTAATTAAATCTAAAAAAGAGGGGGTTTCAGGTTCCTTCCTGAGAGTATTTCATTGTTTACATGTTATATTATAATGTTACACAATTATTGGTTAGTTAAAATTAGTTAAATCTAGGTCAATGAAGGATTATAAAGGATTTAACATACACCATAAAGGTTGTTTAAAGATGGATTAAATGGTCTATTATCTAAATGTATGTAATTAATGTAGTTTTATAAACAGTGTTTCATTGTGACATTAGGACACTCGAAGGACATCTCAATTCTCTAATGCACCTTGAGGAGACGAGATTGGGTGCTTCTCAAACTGAAGGCTGTGTCCTAGAAAGGCTGCATATCTCGGCTGCCACATCACCAAGCGAAGGACATCTCAGTTTGAAGGATGCTTGGAAGGCAGCCTTTGTTTTGAGGCCTTTGAGGCAAGGAAAGGAAAGAGGGATGCACAAATACGAACATACGAATATTAAATGTAATTACTGAAATTTGAATGAACTATTGTAATTTTGACAAGCTGCTGCAGATTTCCGACTGTTCAATAACAACAGAAACATCCAGCTGAGCAAATAAATAATTTTGGATTATATAATTTATAATCAATGAGGATTGATGTGACATCAGAATTAAAATTGAATAAACAAATTACTTGTCATCTCCAAGATGTTTTTATCAAGTCAATAAATTAAAATGGTCACACATTGGTATACTAGGCTTTACTGATGAAAAACATGCATATACACACAGAGCCCTAGCCAATACTGAAACCACCATGGCTTATAATAGTTCTCTGTACAAATGTCAAAGGTAAATAAGATTTTCTGATGTGATATTGCAAAAAAAACAAGAAATGGAAGCCGACTGTCATTCATGTGTTTCAGTTGCGCTGTTAAGACATAGTTAAATGCAAAATTCACTTGTGTTTTTAGCTGTTTTGCTGATCTTTATGTTGAATAATCCCTTTTGCAATGAGGTCAGGAATCTCAACAGCAAGCCAGGGTCCAAGCTTAAGAAAGACAGAGAATGGTTATTAATTTAAGATCACCTGCACTCTTGCATATAATTACACAACATATTAATTTAACTTACTCCCAAAGCCATAAGATGCGCAAGGCCAAACTTTGGCACATTTCTTGCCCACAGAGGCTTGAAATGGTCAGTCAAGCAGATTTTACCACCTCTATGACAGAAAATGCAGGATCATTTAGATCACAGAACAAAATTTAAAAAGCGGCACATTGTTTGTGATCCTCATCATAATGTATGAATCGCAGCAAACCTGTACATCTTTGCTGTTTTGCCATCTAGCTCTGGAATAGCCACTTCAGGTGCTGTGGCTGGATATGTCACTGGAATCTGGGCATAAGGATACAATCAATTACTCCATACAACCAACTATGCCATTATATAGAACATAAAATGATGTTAAATGCGTTGATATGACATGGGTATGAATGTTTTTAATTGTGATGTGATGTCCCACTAATATGTCCATTCCCATAAGGTCATAAAACCAATATGTACTATAATAATAATTATTTATATCACATACACTGCATACAAATTGGGAAAATCGTTTTAAATGACTTTAGATAAATCATGTCACACCACAGGGCACTGCTGACATTTCATGTTAACTATCCAAATATCATTACAATTGTACATGTTGACTTAAAAAATGTCTTACATCAAATTCCATGTCAAACTCATATTTCAGAAGCTCGTGGACATACCAGCATTTTCCAAACCACCTACACAGAAAAACACATGAATGCTTAATGATAAGCCAAAAAGAAAAAAACTATATGCCTTCAAGAGACAATCAGCAAATACATCAATAATACTGACCGTGTGCCCTCTTTGTTGGACTCTAGGCGGAACCAGTCATTATCAGCTGCTTTGTTATTTTCAACATACTGCATAAACAGCATAATCAGTATAACTCACGAGGCTTTAATAAATGCACATACTTACAACATCAAACTTACACAGAGACCTAAATAAATTAACAACCATATACCGCGTACATATCGAAGTCATACTAACAGGTTAGTTACTGAAGTAATGACACGTATCCCAATTCATTCATATCGCTAACACTGTTGTTAGCTTCCAGCTAGTTGTACTATACTTTAGGATCATTACTTGCTTTGATTAGGGCGAGATATTCCTCTCGAAGCCTCTGAACCCACAGTTCTTTGTCCCTCGGGCCTGAATTTGTTTTTAAAAGCGGTATTTCAGTGACTACTTTCCGAGTGGCTTCATCTGCCATGTTGACTGTCAGGAGGAGAGACTGGAGGGAGCGTCTCACGTGACGTCACAGCCTGTTATTTAAGATCATATAATTAAAAAAGTTGTCGTGTTTAGGATCACCAAAAATATGTTCATAAAAAAAGTAAATAATCTGAAAAGGTGAATTTGGCCTAGTAATCATTCAAACGTCTGTTTTCGTGTATTTCTTCGGCATGTGGAACTATACACAGCGGTACTGTGTTTCTACTCAGATGTATTTTGCAGATGCTCCTCTTGAAATGAATAATGCATTGATCAGCTGCTTCCGCCGCTACACTCTCCAGTACAGCTGTCAACACATTCCTCAGCATCCTTTCAACTGTTCTAGCGCTGCATTTATAATTCTTTTTGTATATAAAAAATCTGTATTTATAGTTTTATTCTCGTTATTTTCTGCATACAGTATGTAGAAATGCATTTATAGAAATGCCAATAATTGGAAAACATTGAAAACTTTTTTGTATAGTTATTTGTATACCTATATATTTGTATAGGTATTTGTATAGTTAAGTATTTCAACATTTGGACTGTTCTGCACTAAATATTTGCCCAAAGGCAGTGAAAGAATCACTTTTAAATGACAAATTGTAAAGGTAAAACTAAAACATTATGTTGATATTACTTGTAATAAAATAAGTTACATTCAGGTAGAAAAGTATTGGTATAGAATATTTTTACAAGTGGTCTTGTGTCCTGAATCCATGAGCATTTGTGGATGTGTCTGACCTCAGGTCAGGTACACATTTTACCTCAGTGCTGTTGCTCCATCCAGTTATCGCTTCCACACTGAACACTGACAGCAAAGAAGCAGTATGAAGACATGTAGCAATGTCTCTCGCTATATAAGTTTTTATTTAAATATTGGATATATTATGAATTTCTCATTAATACATTCAAATGATCTCTGTTATGACTCACCTATGTTTATAGGGGAAATTGATTCTTTTGCCAGCCTAAATGCACATTTTTAGTTTCATCTAGGTGAGAAGATAAGACCTAAAGCAGTATTTCAAGTTGGTGGTTTATTTTCAGTATTTTAGCTATTTTAAATATACCGTAATAAAGTCATTGGTAACAGACTTTATATTTTGTGGTAGACTCAGCAGGCACGGTTTGTCACATGACAGTTTGAGACTGAACACATGGGCAGTGACCTCATAGTGGCAGTTACTAAGGTCCTGACATTCTAGGATGAATCAGGTATGATCATGTGAGTCTTACTGAACAAACTGATCCAGTTGATAGAACAGGTAAACAATCTCAATGATTCTGTCTACCCTGAGTCTTTGATTAACTATTTGTTTTTATTTGTAACAGTTATTGTGGTCGCTCACTTTCTTCAAGCGCACTCCACAGCTGGTACTGGGGGGAGAACTGGTGTACAACTGTGGCTGGGCAGAAGAGGGTGGCATACTTACCCTGGCTGTTCAGCACTCAGGTTAACTGTGACATTGCGGGTAAAATGTCCACCTGTTCCTTTAATTAACTTGTGATAATAATGTCAAACCTGCTCAGTTTTATTACCAAATTGGATGGCAGCTCTAAATGCAGGTAAAGGAGGCGCGCGTGCCAGCTACTGCCCCAGGGCCAAAAAACAGGTTTAACAGGGCTGAAAGATATGTTGACGCTTATAATATTTTCACAGTAAAGTAATAGTACACACAGTAATAGTTACGTAATGCTGTACGTAGTTCCTTACATAATTTCTGCAGATTCACATGGTGTTATTGGTGGGGTTCTCAAAAGGAAGCTCTGCCCTTTTCCTGTGACCATGGGTGCCTTTGTCACAGGGTAGACGTTATGTATTATCTGTTGTTTTTGTCGAGGTATTTGGGTGTTCAATTGCGAAGCACTGAAACCGTATTGTAATTGTAGGAATGGCAGGTCTTAATTTGGTAAGAGGCAAACACTACAGTGACCAAAGTTATGCAGTTTTAGTTATGCGGCTATATGTACATATGTGTAGGAGTCATATCTGTGGTTACGTAAAAAAAGCATGGCGATTGGCCACCTGGTGGTGCTATAATGTGGAAAAACATAACAATTACTGTAACTATTCCAAAGTTAGTTCAATGACATTTAAACACCTATTAGACAAGATTAACAGAGGCCAATCAGAATGAAACTCTGTGGGCCGGTTTGACTTATGACCCCAATGATCTGTGTGAATTTTGAAAGAAATTGGCCACTAGGAGGCGTAATCTTGTTTTGGGGTATCTTGGTGGGTTAATGATATTGCATATCATGCAGCGTTTTAGACACAAATAAAATACTGATGTCATATGTTCAATCCCATAATTCTGAACAACTTTTGGGTCATTTAGAAAATGTAGTGAATGTTGTCATTTTCATCTCTGGTTTAGGTGATGACAGGCTAAACAAAACATATCTATTTAAATCGTAATATTATACATTAAACAGTGCCGAAGTGCGAGAACCCTGATAATGTCTGTTATGACACTTGGCTCATGCCGATTCCAGTCCACCCTATGGTGTCATTTTCAGTCCTGTCAATTTTTTCGTTGTTTTGAATTTTCTAACAAACATACTTTTTTGACTTACTCTTACATCGTTTGTCTGATTTGTGATTTTCGACTCATACCAAGTCGAACAATATCCAGTTTTCCTTGGTTGACCATATTGGGTGTTGGCCATTTTTAATCTTGACGTTCATGGCAGCCCATAGAACAGTAAATAGGAAAGTTATGAAATTTGGCACACAGATAGAGGACAGTCTGAAATGTTACCATAGCAAATATGGCTATTTTTGT
>JAZGTJ010009638.1:0-19136 GCA_036877575.1 Botia almorhae
TATATATATATAAGTATATATTGTAGCAAATTTAGCAAAAGCCTATGTATAAATGTCCCTTACAGATAGCAGTCTGTTGATGCCTTCAGTACTTCAAGCCCTGGGAAGTTTCTAACTAAAAAGGACATTGTATGCACCTTTTCCACAAGTTGGTATGATTTTGTAGTCTACTTTTCACTCTTTTAACCTTATCAAAAATGTTCTGTTTAAAACAACCTGTTTTGTTGCATGTCTTTTTAAATGATAATGAGCTACTGCTCATCTTAGTTGGGATTCGGTGTAAGGACGCTTTAAGGAGTTTTTACAGCCGAACCCAGAGCTGTTGCATGCCAGAATCGCTTTATTGTCCAATGCTTGCTGAAATAGAATGTACCTTACGTTAGCTAGCTTCACTACCTGTGTACAAAATGGGTGGGAAGGGGGCAGTCTACAGCCATATAACTCTGCCACAATTTTTGGATGCTGGCCGAGACACTGTCATGGATACGCACGTCAAGAGACTATGTGGCTCAGAGGTGGTCTTATTCAAATAGCTAGCTATCTATGCAGAAACTAGCTGCAAATTAAAACAGCTCACTGAATGATACAGTTTTAGACTCAGACAGTCCATGACAAACTGCCTGTGTGTTTTTCTTTCAACATTTTTGAGCTGGAAAACACACCAGAAACCTAACTAAATGCAAAAAAGCTAAAAACGTGAACATTTCATTTGAAACCTTTCAAGAGTTAAAAAATCACTAATATGAATATTATAATTTTCCTGGAAATAAAATATATGGGCAATTTCATATTGCTTCGCTTTTTGCTTTTATCATTCTCATGTAGACACAGAGAATAATGTAGAATCAATAGTTTGTTCAAGCCTCTTCCCTTGTAAACTGACTAAACAGTATTAGTTTTTTTGTGACAAGCTTCATTACGAAATAAATTGTACATTTAACATTCATAATTGCAACACTTTATGATCTACTGTAGCCAAATTTGCTTCCACCACAAGCCTTCAGCTGACACACTCTTGACTCTAAAAGTGTGGTTTAAAGAAAATTCTGATAGCTTTAAATTACTGGTTATTACAACATTGGGGTGCCATTGTGTGATGTGTTTCTTGTAAATGAGATCAGGATCAGCAGCTGTAGGCTCTTTAAACAGCACAACAACATTTGGGGAGCGGCTCACACTTTTTTTTAGCTTTTTAGAAAACTAGCCAATCATAGTCAATTAGGGGTGGATTATATGTCTTTGAAGGGTGAGGTTTTTAAAATGATGCATTGTGCAGAGGGGGTATGTTGTTGAAGTTAGCAAAATAAAAATGAAATCGCTTACAGCACCCTGAAGAGGAAAATTTTGAAGAAATTTCGAGGAAAGATTAAAGAATAAAAACTGTACTGCAAATCCTTGCAAGATTGAAATGACCTCACCATCAGCTTTCTCATTCCTTGTTCATATGCTAAGCTTCAGTGGACCCCCTTAGCCAAAAAAACACCACGTAATCAGTGTTAACATGTGTAATCCTCTCTGCTGGTGTGTGTACGCTTTCTCTGTGTTATTTGATGCCCACACTCCCAAAGGGATTAGCTGTATGGGTTATAGCTTAGAGATGCTAATTTCAACCATCCAAATTGTTCTTCTCTCTCTACCTCATAAGAAGCTCTATTTAATTAAGCAATTAGGTACAAGAGGCAGTGCTAAATTGTGAATCTAGTAAAGTTTGTTGTTAGGCATAATGCACAGTGCACCCTAAATGCCTATGGTTTTTGTAAAATAAATTTAATATTATTTTAATAAGCACATTTATTAAGCATCATACTTCCCTGACATTTAACTAAGGCCAGTAGTTGGCCTCCGCAGCGTGATGTTAAGTGAAAAAAAATTGTAATGTAAAATGCAAGGAGCAAAGTACACTAACAAAAAACTACAACGTATCATTGTTTTACCATGTTTATTTATTTTTGTGTGTGTATGTGTGCGGGGGACATTGTACCATGGTGATATGGTATATATCTAAATACTATGAAATCTAATAACATCACTGTTCCCACCACCTCAATATTTTTGGTAAGCAATGAATATTGATGTGAAAATAAAAATCCAAATAAAATAAATGTCACAGCACAGAATAGTTTAGTGTACTACAGGGAGTGTCATACACATGGCTGGCTAAAGCTTAATATCCATCTTCCCACAGCCAAACCAAACACCCTTCATAATGATGCAATTGCCTGGAGGCGGGGCTTGAACCAGTCAAAAGGCTTTTAGCTTAAGGACAGTTGGAGAGCTCTTTAAAGGCACTGTTACCCCAGTCTGAAGCTGGAAATGTGAGGTTCCAGCACACCAGCCCTTTCCCATGAGGTTCTGTACAGATTGGAACCTTCTGGCAGACTGATGATCACACATATTACTTACAACACAAAAGCAGTCCAGCCATCTGACATAGATTACAATCTAACAGTCAGTGGCAATAAATGCTCTCCAACGTCTCCCACTGAAGACCGGTTTTGGATGAACCAGGAAGAACTCAGTCTTGGAACAAGGGAATGCAGACTTTAAACCAAGTTCCCATTATGTGCCCAAAATGGCATTTGAATAGCTTATGTGCCAGTAATGAAATTTTAATAAGAGTCAATTACACACATTAAAGTAGACACCATGGAAATCTACCAGGGTCACAGGCAACACAATATTCTAAAGCCATATGTGGTTTCATTGCATCAGCATAGGAAGTTCAGCGAATGTGTTAATTGCCAGAGTCCTTTCATGCAATGTCAAATGCTTCACAGTTGAGGGCTTGTGTGTCATCTATTATAATAAAACCTGTCTCTGTAATATACTTATTACATCATGTCTACTGCAATTGTCATCAAAGATTTGGCTATGTTTGTGACAGACCTGCTCGTACGGCTCATTGGATTTCATGTTCATGTGTTTTTTAACTAGAGATGATAGTCGATCTTTAAAGTTTTGTGACATTCCCCTTGGCATAATTTCAAAGCATGCCTTGCTTTGAACATTCTGAAATTTTTTTTACAACTTTGGTTGACACCATTCTGTGGAGAACTTTTTGGCTTTAATTTTGGTTGAATAATCTTAATCAGCATTTTTGTCTATTTTTGCATATCTGATTATCTTTAAAACTCTTTTTTACTTGTTGCATTTAGATTCCTAAGCTGGAACACACAACATTTCATAAACACACAATAAAAAACTGTCTTACAGGAAGAACAGCCCTTCAGTATTCCCTTTTCCATGTATGAAATTCTTTCCCAATGTCCTCCCTGGAAATAGAGAATTAGTTGAAACACAAGGACAATTACAAGTGGGCCCAATGTAAAGACTATAAGGACTAGAAAAATAAACCAATCGCAGCCCTCCAGAATCAATCTGGTTTACTTTAAAAATGCCTCTGAACTCATGCCAGCTCCTTCCATCCAAATAATTTATCCCTGCACAGCCTTGTGTTTCCACCTCTAAAATGTCGAACAATCAAGGAGAGCATTGCTGTCCATATGCTTTGTCTTTTGTTCGGCATGGCAAGGTCGACTGAGCATCAC
Organism: Botia almorhae; assembly: GCA_036877575.1. NCBI lineage: Eukaryota > Metazoa > Chordata > Actinopteri > Cypriniformes > Botiidae > Botia > Botia almorhae. Next base: position 3,549 of record JAZGTJ010009638.1, read on the forward strand.
ACCTTAAAAGTAACATTAGAAATATCTAATTGCACAGAGGTATGCAGGTCACCCTTTTGAAGTTGCTTGTTTTTTTAGCACTTAAGTCTATGGGAAAGACTGTGTAGGCCAGCTTTTCTTTCAACGTCTTGATCCGCCCTTTTTCTCCATCAACCCTTTTACAGCTTTTCTCATTACAGCATTTGAAAAACAGTGTCTGAGGAGCACTGATGCATGAATGAATTATTTAGACTTAGTGGCGAATAGGACTGACAGTGTGTGTGGAATTTTAGTGCGGCGCAAGCGAGTCCTTAGAGGCACATCAGAGGGGCCGAAAGCCATAATGTAAACCCACTTTTATACTGCCGAGCAAGGAGGGGGACTCCAGCTGTAAGCTTTATTTAGTAAAGCTGACAGTATGTAAAGACAAGCCAAGTTCACAGGCCTTTAGAGTGTGGATGCGATGCATTTTATGTTTGTAATAAACTAAGTTGTTGACATCAGAAACATGGGATATTGTGAAACAAAAATTGCCTGTTACATGTTTCTTGTTTAAATGTTTGAAACTGGTAGCCATAGAGAACAAGTATATGATTATCAATCTGCTGTCTGAGACAATGTCATCAAATCATTTTATCACAGCACATCATAGCAAACACGTAAAAATCTCTTGTAGTGAATGACAAGACTTTGCTAAAAACATGCTATTTATTGCTAGTTATTGCTACATTTTCTGAAAAGTAGTACAGTTCTTGATGGAATGGTTCAACTGAAAATTCTGTCATTGTTTACAGACCGTAATTAGCCATCATTGCTGCTTTGAAGCAATGTAACATAAACATAAAAAGCGCTATATAAATAAAATTGAATTGAATCATGCTGTATGCACTAAAAATGGTGTACTCTGCAGCAGAGAAAGAATAATAACAAAATTTACATTTTTGTTTGCACTGTCCCTTTAATTACACTTTTTGAAATGTATTGTATCAAATAATGCCGCCCAATAACTTTGGCTGTTTAATAAACTATGGTTATCTGCAAGGCTTTTAAATGTACATTGTGAAAATTGCACTAGCCTGTAAAGGTAGAATTATGCTAATGTAATTAAATATGACCTGCCAAACATATGGTGGTTAGTTTTAAAATCTATTAAGTTCTTTTCTTGTCCTCACCCCTACAATGCTGAAATATATATTTTTAGAAACTTGATTTGATTTATTTGGCCGTGGCACAAAGTCAAAGCTAGTGATGATCTGTTATGAACAATAAAAGTTATCCATTTTTTCACTGGTGTGTCTTGATTCCACAGCTCAGATAGCTGAAGAATGGCCCAGCGTGGCTCTTGGTCTATTTATAACTGAAAAGGTAACAGTGTGGTGGCATCTGTGTGCCAGGGCCTGCACCTCTGACAGTCTTTCTGGCTCAGGTGGTGGGCTCATCCCTACTGTATGACAAACACAGCTTGGTAGAGGGCAGCTGAACCTGTGCCAGGCAGCCAAAAGACAAGCACCAATGAACCGAACAGCTCCACACTAACATCTCTTCCACAGAACTGCTCAAACGAGATGTGTTGCTTGACCTTCTCCTCAGACAAATACACGCTGTGTGTGATTTATTCTAATTAGTGAATTTGCTCACATTGTCTTAATGTGTAGGTCAAAATGGAGTCTTATATAAACACTTTACTTTTTACATTTTAGGATTGTTTTACATTTAGAATTTATTTGGTATTTTATATGACCAAAAATGTACCTTTTCACCACTAAGAAAGACTCGCTTGTACGTAATCTTTACATGCAATTGTTTCAATGTTAAAACATATTTCAGCTCAATATGCATAGACAACTAATTAATACGCTTATAGTGGTTGTTAAACCAATGGCAGGAGCGGTCAGAAAAACATTTTCTTAGTTTCCAATTTCGTTTGTGAAGTGCAAAATGTCTTCTAAATAATTTCTTAGAATTATGTAATTCTGCAAGCACTTTATTTGGGCTTAAAACATTTCAATACTTCATATTCTTCTTTTTGATTGTATTGTATAATTAAAAATACTCTGGAGGTCTGTTGCGACATACTGTAGCCTACAGCTGGCTAAGATCCAGATCAAAACATACAGCACAGCTGCATTAGACCACCAATAATCTAAGTAAAGTAAACGTTAAAGAACACAATTTGTATGTCCAGATATGCACTATATGCAGATATGCACTATTAGTGCATAAGACAGCTATACTACAATAACTGACCATGCTTTGAATACTTCAGCATCTCCCTGGATAGCAAATTTAAACTGATGGTGGAGTAGCATGCTGTGCTGTAAAATCTCAAAACTGTCCAGACAACTGTGCAATGCTTATGGCTTGCTCGTTTCATTAATTTCTCTTTTGTTTTAATTGATCTTTATTTCCGCTGATTATGAGCATAATTAAACACCAGAAACGAATTCCTGGTCCGCACCATCTGTCTGGGCAGCAAGGCTTCCAGATAGGCATATGGATGCTGAGATGCTGGGCATGAACCATCTCATCACTTGCTTTCCCAAGGCATCCTCTTGACATACACTTGACTTGAAAGGTTATTTTTTTCACCTCTAGGAAAGGTGGTAAATAAAGTACAAAATAAGTAATAATTAGTATTAAACAAGACTAATGAATGATTCAAATGCATTTGTTGTAAGATGATTATAAATATAAGAACATTATATAAAAGTTGAAGACACAGCACAAATCAAAATCCCTGCCTTTAAACTGTGACTTTGGGGTTTTGAAAGTAAATGTTAAAACACTACCCAGTTAGCCCCATTAGAAATTCCCAGGTAGACAGCAAAAACACTGAACAGGCACTAAAAGGATGAAGACTGTAGCCCTTGATTATTGCAGTGGCAAAGTGTGTTCTCTTATTTGTTGTGATGACTTTTAGACCTGTGAGAGTAATTAGGAAATGTGAGTAGGGCTAATTATGGACATCCCCTGGCACTCCAGATTCCTGTTCATACATTTTTTTCATTAAAGTGTCAAATTGTGCTCCCAAATGCCAAGCTATGTCGTTGCCAAATTCTCCACTTTTGTGTTTCTGCTAAGTGGTGGCTTATTTGATTAGTTAGGCTCTGCTTAATGACGCAGCACTATGAAGTTAAGCCTATTCAAAGCTAATAGGAGACACAGTGGAATCAACTTTTGACCTCCACAAAATTGAATAAGTTGAGCTAGACATTTGAGTAGCTGAGTCTTGGACCAGGTGAGTTTTATTTAAGTCCTCACTTACTCAGACTTACATTACATGCATATGGCTATTGCCAGTTTCACAGAAAAGCATTTTTAAGTATAGTGCCTTTCTTCCCAAACCATCACCACAGAAAGTTCACAGTTTGGTAAATTTACGCTACCTGTCAAAGGTTTAGGACACTTGACCGAAATGTTTCTCATAATCTTAAAGCAATACAAAGATACAAAGAAATACAAAAATGTATGATTTAATATTTGAATTTAGTTTTGTAAACAAAGGTATACTTATGCCAAAAATGAGCTTACTATTATTCTTAAATAAAGAACAAGTATTAATAAAGAATGACAAGGTGACCTGGTAGTGTAAATAATTCGGAAGTCCAAAATAAGCATTGTGGCATGATGATTTAAATACAAAAACTGAGGCTATTAAAAACATCTAATTTACATTTTGATTTTCTGAAATTATATGCCCACATTAGATTTATGTTCTAATATATTTTATGTATATATGTTTTCACTCAATACACCTCCAATGGAACTTAATCAATCGCCGCTCTGCTGCTGTGACTGTTTTATGATTGGGCAAGGTCAGGGACATTATTGACCCAATAACCCTTAAAGAAAAAGGAAATGCTCAAGAACTGGAGATGGAAGATGGAGTAGGAGTCGGAGAGTTTCACCATCTGCCAGTTCTACAGCTCATAAATGAGAACTGACATGGACTAATATCTTCTCAAACACTTCCTTTACCAGGCCGGGTTAAGCCGAGCTAACATGGGTGCTGGAGGAGAAGCAAAGTAAAACAAGGAGAGGGTGATGGATGGCGTGATAGACTGGCGCAAAGCTTTTTGAGCTCCTGCTCGCCCCCACTCATACCATTTGTAATGGGTAGACACATTACTGATCTTCTGAAAAATGTAAGGAGTCATTTGCTGGGATGTACACTTAGCAGATAGGAGACAAACTTCAGGTAGCAAATTCAGTAAATCGCACCATCCTGTAGTGTGTTGTATTTCAGCACAAAAACCTGCAAGTTATACACATTAACAAGTCCACAATCCAGGTTCTATCTGTGCTGATATACCACTAAGTCATTATTTTTTGCACATAGTTTTTATATAGTTTTATAGATTGGTTGATGCTACAGGTGCTGTGATTCCTCTGATAGATTGTGATCTGCTGTGTCCTCCAAAACCATGGCATATATAGCGCCATGCAAATTGTGGAAAGTGTTTCACACTTTTCATTCGACAGTGTTCGTGCCATTATTTGATTTGCATAAGTCCTTTAGTGAAACAAGTGCTAAAAACTAAACAAAAAGTGCATTCAAATAAATGACCCTAGCAGCAGGCACAATTATTTCTCTGGGAAAGGAAGACCACTAGCCAGCTCAGCTAGAGGTTCACAGTAAACAGTTTAAAATGGTTTTCTGACTGCTAGCAGTCTGACATTCTCCAGACCTTTGACTTCCCTCATCACATAATTAGGAAAATTGCTTTTTGCAGACCTAGATTAGTAATGGTTCTCTTTTTCCCATCCTCTCATGACAAGAGTAAACTACAATAAGATGTTACCTCTTACTGCACTTACCATCACTAACTTCAAACCGTCAACCAATCCAGGCTGATGTGGTACTTTCATATAATTGCATAAATGATCTCAGCCATTGTCTGCTTCATCGCGGCAAGTCTTTGATCAGGAAATGATCGCAGTGGTGAGTTCCAAGATTTGGGCAACTGCAGACAAACTTGTGGAGATGGTGAGGTGGCCCATTTCAAAATAACCCATCTTTCATCTAACAGGCCTGACACCCACTAAAGCACCCCACTCATCTAACAGCTCCCCCCACACAAATTTAAATTGGAGGCAGATGGAACAGACTTGCAATGCTTGTCCTGTCAGATTGTCATGGCACATTTGGAGTGATTTCTGTGGTTCTGGATGAGAGGGAGTTATGGGGGGATTGGTTGGGGGGGGTGAAGAGAGAAATGTGGAAGCTGCTTCTGCCAAAACATCAGTCGGTATGATCACACAGCTGGCACTGGTCTACAGAGAGTCCACATACCACCTTATGGAGGAAGCAGAAGACTTTTTACAAACGGCATGGAAGATTTTTTGTCATCTCCATCCTCTGAAGCTTCAAAACGTCCATTTAGTTTGAATCCCTGTTTAGTTCTGATGATGCACTCATCAAAACCCTTGAGGTTTATGTCATTGCAACGGGGGCTGGTGATGCAAAACGTCCAATACTAAGAATAACATTCTCATTCTGACATGTCTCAATGTGATCTCTAGGGATACTGTGATTTCCAGTGTCCTTCCCACTGTCTGAACCATCGCTGTCAAATCTGCTTTCCTAAAACCCACTAAAATCAGGGCAGTCCCAGAGCACTGAGAACTCTGGCATTATGCTTAGCTATCCCTGCACGCTCTCCATACGTCCATACACTCTGCTCTCTGATGCGTCACGGCTGTATGCTCGCAGAGGTTCCATCTCAAACAAGGTCAGCAGGGTCGCACAGAGATGAGGTCTGGAATGTACAGACTGATGTGCTGTGTGCTTTCCCGTGGCTGTGCGTTTGACAGGTAGAGTTCTGATGAGGGGGTGAGAGAGACCAGTACACCTCGGTGACCTCCTGTGGGCCTGACCTCTGCCCCAACCTTCTCAAAAGACTCCATATAGGTCAAGATGAACTGAACTGAGAAGATATTCCCATGCAGTTGTGAGAATATATTGAAGAGAATCTGAATTGGTGATGTCTAACATCTATACGATGTGTATACATCACACTGCCAAACTTCAACTTCAAATATAAACATAATAAAATTAAGTCTGCTGAAGTCACCCCAATTTTGAGTAATTTAATGATGACAACATTTTTATTTTTTAATTACTCTAATTCCTTTGTCAGGACGGATTTTGTCTGTTTCATTTACAAAAAAAATCTAACTGAACTAAACTAGAAGACTAAACACCTAATTAGAAAAGAAAGAAGAACCAGATTTTGTAAATGGTGTTTTCTATATGAATAGAACAGGAAAGCGACATTCCCCATAGGAAATAATGCTTACAATTGCCTGTGAACACAGAAAATGTGATAACATCTTCAATGTTCACAGGTAATGAGTCCCTTGATGTTCCAGGGTTTGGCCTTAAGTGCTTTCACCAAATGACGGCGGTCTCACGCTGTGCCAAGGAACCACACTAGAAGTTTGATTCCAGTTGATAATGTTATTTTCGCAGGTGCCATTAAGCCCTAATAACTGACAGAGTCATTAACATATCATTAACACATAAGCTTGTACTTACATTCGATCTATTTAATGAGGCTATCATTCAACATTAATAGATTTGTTATCATTAGTAATGACTTTGGTGTTATGTGCTGTTCCCTTAGGTCATGCAAGTGATGCAAGAGTCACTTTGCATAATGTAGGTATCAGACTGCACCAGTGTAAATGGGAGACCTTCTTGCTGTCCCTGGTCGGATAATGAATGATTTCCTTCCAGGGAGCAGGCTTGGACTGAGAAACGAGGCCAAGAGCCAGTGATGGCACACACATCAGCACAGATCCAGGGATTTGATGGCCAGGCCACGTCCTCACAAAACACCTGTCTATCCCCAGCAGGGCAAGCTCCTACTCATGCCTTCGTCCTTCAACCACATCCATCAGGACCCTGTCGGAGATTCGGCCAGAGGCCAGAACTGCTGGCAGGCCCATGCTCTCCTCTCTCTGCCCTCAGTATTGCTGCTCTCCATGCTGGAGTTTTTAATGGCCCTCAAGGGCAACTCAAAAAGATATGGGGCCGAAAAGCTGATGGTGGATTCGATGAAGGACCTTACTGAGTGGTGAATGACAGAACTGATGTCATTTCTGGGGTGTTTTGAAGCTTTTTTCCCACAGAAGTCTGAAAGTGTTAGAAAACACAAAAAGGCAATGAAATGAATGAACTAATTTACAGCATGAATTACATTCCGACACCCACTTCATACAGCCGTGTTCAGGTTGGCTGCATCCAAGTCTCGCAAACCAAAGAGAATTCTTTACAGAGGTAATTTTTTAACAACAGCATGAAAAACCAAGCCTGTTTAGCCTAACCCCTGGATTATTCATTAATTAATCCCACAAGATGTCCCCCTGTATATTCGATTTGACAATGATTGATTGTAAAACAAGGATTTGTTGTGCCATGGCTGGAATTGGTTTGTGTTTTAGTGCCAAAGGCAGTGCAATTCTTTGATTAGGGTCCGAGAAGACCTTGTGGATCATGCATGAATGCACAGAAACATTTCTGGAAGTGAGGCCGTGTCATTTTTCTTCTCCATCTGATGTGAAAAACAGGTAGGTAGGGTTTCCCCCCACCTCCTCTACTGACGGCACAGTGATGGATTATATCTCAGTGCTTAGAAACACATTGTTTTCTTTAGCACAGCAGGGTATTCTATTTGCTGGGTCTCCCCGTGAAATATTATGTATATCTATCATTGGCTAGATGCCTCTGCTATGCAATTCCAAAAGGGAGCATTTGTAGGAGACTGTAGCTTTCCTTTGCTCTCAGCAGTGCACAAATGAATACAAGGAGAAACCTGGGTATCTGATGTTAAATGGCACTAGCAGAGGGATGAGCGATTGGAAAGTTAAGGAAATAAGGAGCTCAGACCATTTGCCATATTTGTTGTAGAGGCCACACACACTTTAGCACTGGAGATTCATGTTCTCTAAAAACAACAGTTTCAGGTCACAACATCGTGCCAACAAAGCGAACACAGAGCCTACATGTTCTTTATGCAAATGCATTGTAAAATCATAAGGGGACATGTATAATACTAAGTTAGTTGCCTATATGGTTCAACAGTGGGCTTCCTCATTTGACACTATAAAGTATTTTCATGTGATGCACTGAATTAACAGCATGTTTTGGTAAATGCATCTAATAAATGCATAAATGTAATACCCTTGCAGATGATCATAACAAATGATATTACATCTACGGTCCAGAACATGGTTTAGATCTAGGTTTACTTCTACCCATACCACAAATAATTTCTCATAAATCTATATAATTTTAAGACGAGCACTCTGGACCTCATACTGAACATAAATATAAAGTGTGTGGTTTCCATACAATTAGTGATACGAAATGGACTTGCAGAAGTAATTGCTGTTTTCAAACAGGTTTTCCAGATCTACCCTTAACTGACATTATTAGTACCAACAGATTGGTTGAGTCAGTGTTGTTGTGGCAGTCTAGATACTCAAACAAACAGAGCAATGTTTTGATAGCTCCACAGAGTCATTGTTTACACTTTCCAGGGGAACCAATCAATGATTTGATTATCAAAAGTTGTCTTTGCCTATTATGGTTAAGATAGTAGAAAGCATTGTAGCATGATTTAACATTACATACACACACAAAAACACACACATGCACAGGTTTGTATAGTTATCTTTGTGGGGGCTTTCCATAAACATAGACATTTGTCCTGTACGAACTGTACATTCTATCTCCTAACCCTCATCCAACCTCTAAACCTAACCTTGACAGAAACCTTCTTTGAATTATTACATTTTCAAATAAGAATGATTTAGTATGTTTAATAATCAATTTTCCTAATGGGAACTAGTAGCTGGTCCCCACAATGTAGGCGTGCGACCTTTGCTATCCCCACAATGGTAAAAAAACACACACTTAAAATTTTTACGATAAAAAATATTGTACAATTTTTACAATTGTAGTTCCTTTAAAAAAGAACTACAATTGCACAACATAAAAAAAATCTTGTTGACAGCCACATAAAAACACTGCACTGATTGTCATGACAGTAGTTCAAAGTTTAACGCATCTCTGTTACAGTTTTTTATTTACATAAAATATCAGTGTTATGCATGAAGATAGCGTTGCATTAGTTGCATTATTATTATTAGTGCAATTTTACAAGCCTACATGACAGCAGCAGTCTTGGTAAGACTTGGTGAAATTTTCTGTTTCATACTTACAAAGTATTACATATTGAGCATTAAATATAAGCTGATATCCCTGCGTTTTTTTGTTGTATTGCCGCACAACATTGTCTGGACCTTTGCTGGGATTTAGAGACTGGACTAGGATTTTTATTTGTGTACCATTGATCCATATTTTGTTTTATTTTTATCATGATAATCAAGATAGATTATGATAAAATGCAAAAACTTTCCACTAATGACTAAAACTAACACTAATGACTTTAAACTAACCAAATAATTTGTGTCCTGTCTGAGTTTCAAAAAATACATTTCAGCCTGACACCCTGTCCTCTGTATGCCTGAGCCAGCTTTCCGTCCCCATGAAAGAGAGCCTTGTAGGACTGGGATCAGTCCAGCCTTTGGGAGAGCGCCGCCTGAGCCCAGCACAAGATGGCTGCTGCAGAGTCCTTACCCAAATTAAAGAAATGCCTTTGAACATCTGTGTTTTTTACACACAAAATAAACTTGTGTTCAAAAATTATGTTTAAGGAGTTTTGTGAACCCAAGCAGCCCTCCGGTCAATTAGCATTAGCGCAAATGTTGTGAGTGAATGTTTATTTGTTTTGTTACATAGGAAACCACAAAGGTTGAGGGCCAACAAGGGCGCTTTCTGGCACAATCATCAAATGGAAGATTACCAAGAAGGGATTATTGATCTAAATCCCCCTTTTATGGCCCAAGACAGTGAGTAAATAAGACAGTGTTTGTTTGCTGCTGTTGAAAGCACTTATGCCATAAGCACTTTGTGGGCACCTCGTGTGAGTCAAATAATACTATTTGAAGAGGCTAGTTCATGGCTTTTCCTCTTTCTGATGTATCTCCAGAGAATCTGAACACATATTTTATGTGTTCATATTTTTATGTTTTACATGGTGTTCTCTTGTGGGGTGAAGGTGTTTAAAAATAGTATAGTCACAGGCCTGCAATGATGAACGTGTGGCACATTGAAATAAATTGGAAATGATCTGCAATGCAAACACAACGAGCGACCCAGTGAGAGCGGTGGTTTGTGTTGACTGTGCATTTAGATTTTAACCTTTTAACATTGCCCCCAGGAACTAATGACTATTTGGGTGACTATTTGCAAACAGATACATTTGCAAAACCACAAATAGTCAACCCAGAAAAAAAGTGTATTGTTCAGAAGTTGCTCTCTCACAGCTTAGCAGATTTCCCATATCAATTTGTCATTGGGTCTCCTGAAATTCCTTTTAAAATATACAAAATAGACAAATAAAACAAAACGAAATACAACAACTGGAAATACAATAATATAAATTCTAAGCACTATTGACATACAAAAAGAATATATTGCTGTAAATAAAAGTAAATAGTATAGCATCGGGTACATAATTTTATTTCATTAATTTGATGAGAAGTGCTTGGGTTCATGTTAAAATCTCTCAATTTTGATAGCAGACTTGTATCTTCGCAAATCTGCTGAGATCATTTCTGAAACTCTTCTGGAGCCTCCATTTGTTCTCAGTGCTGTCTAGGAAAACAAATGAGATATAAAGATATTTTATTTCCAGTGGAAAGGTATGAATTCTTAATGACCATTTAAAAACAACATCGTACTTATTTTCTTAGTTGCTTTACAAATGTATTAAACATATGAGCAATTAAATAAAATGTATCTATCATTATTTATTAATTTAATAGCTCTGTGTCTGTGAAGTCATATTAAAGCAAGCTTTATTCATAATATTGCTGTGTGTTGGCTCTGGTGTGTGTGTGGTTATGGGCCTGCTGTTCCTATGTGAACAGCAGACAAGGAAGCTGAACTTATGACCCATTCCTGAGGCGGGGGCCTGGAGGCTTCTGCAGAATCACAGAGCCCATCCACTCGAACAGCCCAACTCACACACAACACTGTCTAGAAATACATTTTCACTGCACACACATGCCACCATTTACAGTCAGTGTATATACATGCAAAATGGCTATAAATCAAATAAACAAAACATGAGTTATTTTAAAAGGATAAGTGTTTTGTAGATCTTTGTTGTATAAGTTGATCAAATGAATGTATTTTTTTTTTACAAATAAATTTTGTGCTACAATTTAAATAATAATATAAAAACTGATAAATGCTTAATTTACATACAAAACTGAACATTACTTATTATAGGTTTGAAAACACTTTAGTACAGGGAACATATAATCAACATTAACTATGAATGTAGCCTCAATAAGCTCCTAATATACTGCTTATTAATAATAAAATAAAATTAAGTAAATGAGTTGTGTTTAAGTGTAGGCATGGGTTAGGATTAAGGGATGTACAATATTGTAACGCAGAATAAAGCATTAATATTAGCTTTATAAGTACTAATAAATAGCCAATATTTCAAATTAATAGACTAAAGTGTGATATTACAGTGTAGACTAGAATCCTACCATAGGCTTTTTTTAATCATATTTTTTAGTAGTTCACAATCAAAGAAAAGAAGTGAAATGACATCAAACAAGACATTAGTTTTACTTTTAGTTTCTGGTCAGGATATTTAATTAAAGATCTTACATCTGGCCTGACAATTAATTAAAAAATCAATTGTAGTTAGGTTGATTAAATATTATTAAATAATATTTTAGAAAATATGAGCTAAATACATATTACGACACAAGAAAATTTTTGGTTACATGATACAAATCTCAATACTCTCAAATGGCCAAATATCTGTCAATCAGTTTGGCCAGTATTGTGGTTGAAATGTGTATGAATGCTGCTGTATGATGCTACAGTATGATGCTGTAACCAGTAGATTTTTGTTTGACCTTTCTTACCATTTCTATTCAAATGGACAAATGGAGTACAAATATTCCACACTTAATAATGCATGTGCAATGATTGAGAATCATAAAAATGCTGTTCAAGATTATGTTTCGCTTGTCACAGCATAATTTGCATTTATATTTAGTCTCTATCACAATTATGATGTTATCATTCAAAATTCCATTTCACTCTTATAGTCTAGGTCTGCACACAGTTATTGGNAATAAATAGTAGGCTTCTCACAATGTTTATACTACATTTTAAAATGATAAACTATTTTTTCAGAAATGTTCACATTAAAACTACTATATACACACATATATGTACATTTATTTATTTTCAAAAAGAAATAATAATTAGCTGCTTGCAGCAAACTATAGTTGTAAAACTTTGTCTGTTGTTATTAATATGAATTTTCCTTTCTGTGCCGCAGTATTGGTCCCAGTTTACATCTATCTGTGAGCTAAATTTATATTCTCACTGCACAATAACAAGACCCTCATCTACAGACAGAGCAGGGGGAGCAACTGAAAGAAGAGTGTAAAAGACTGAGAAAAAGCCAGTGAAGGTGGGGTTGAGAAAATGGTTCCCAGAGTGTCAGCACCCCCTGCTGGTTTGATTCACCCAGGGCTGAAACTTTTGACCCTATGACCCTCCAATCTGCCCTGGGCAACCCTAGAGCACAAGCCCCTCTAGTCAAGTGCTTTAAAATAGAAAGAGAGAGAAAGAGAGTGGGTGTGTGAGTCTGCCGTCTGTTTACAGCATAATGAGAAAATGGCGAGTGGAGTCACACCACTGATAACCCCTCTATGAGTCATTTCAACATTGGATCTGGAAAGAAGGGAAATGATGAGAAGGGAAATGTGTGTGCTTGTAGTGTTGATCTGTGAAGGCTGATGTAGTGCAAACGTTACTGAGCTGCCTATGTAGGTAGCCTTTTAGCCTTCTAATTATGCTGGTTCCTAAGTACCTAATGTAGGCCAAACTTTTAAGCAGCATTGCATGTATCCTTCACCAAAATGCCAATTCCATAATGCACTGTAACAAGCTCAGTAAAAAAACAAATCCAGTATGAATGGAGAGGTGAGAGATGTTAAAAATATATATAATATATATAAAAATAAATATATAAAATATATATATATATATAATATATTGATTAATAATAGGTAATTGTAATTGAAACCTATTGAGCCAGTATTTGTGTGTGTTCTGTATTTTTATGCTTGTTGAAGGCTTGCATTGTTAGCTTAGCAACATGCTAACACCAGACTATTAAAATCAATTGCAAGTTTTCTGCATTTACATTTATTCATTTGGCAGATGCATTTATCCAAAGGGGGTACATTCAAGTTATACATTTTATTGGCATGTTTATCCTGGGATTTAAACTTGTGACCTTTGTTCTGCTAACACAATGCTCTACCAGTTGAGCTACAGAAAACACAGGTAAAACTGCTGCTTATGTAAAACACTCCAAATCATTCACCTACAAGATAGTTTGGATGCTGCCTTGGAAGGCGATTGCCATCGTAGGCAGTAGACAACAGGGCAGCTCACTAGGTTTTGGAACAGAGCTTGCATGCGTGTGTGTGCTTTTTGTGATTTTTTTGAGAGGGGAGAACATGCTTCTCGACTGACAATGATCTGACGACCCCAGATGGAGTGGCGGAGCTGCTCTGTTGTTTCATTATCAGTGAGGTTCACGATCAGCAGAGGTTCGGCTATCATTATCCATCAGCCTTAATGAGACAATGGCACTGCTGTAAAGGTCAGGCAATTATTGTGTGCGAGACTTTCCATGAGAGGCAGCTAAAATGGGGAGATAAAACCAAACACACATGCGCATGCACATGCTCACACACCTACACACACACATACACACAGGCTCATACAGCAGTGCAGCCATTACTGTCTTTAGGCAATCAGCACGGCACCTCTCAGATGCACAGACCTTTAGCTTTTCAGGAGCAGACAATGCCACTTTTCTTGGCTCTCCAATTAAATTACATTTAATGAATGTTACATTAACATAAAAGGTGGACCTGAACAAACATGAGAGGCAGAAAAATGGATGAAATAAGCCCAGAATAAAGTTTAGTATTAAATAGGTCAGCTTTTTCTTTTTACTGACATTCAATATTCAAAATGTGGACATTCAAATGTGGATTGTTGCAACAAGCATGGTTTTTTAAATCCACATCAAGATTTTAGATTAAAATTAGCAGTTGACCGATATAGAATTTTTAACAGCCAATACTAATATCTAAAATGGTAAAATGTTTGATGCCAGCTATAATGCAAGTGCTATAAATTTAAATAATAGAAAAGTGAAAACATCAGGTTATTTAATTAAAGAGCTATCTTACATCTGGCCTGACAATTAATTCAAAAATCAATTGTAGTTAGGTTGATTGAATAATATTAAATAATATTTTAGAAAATATGAGCTAAGTACATATTACGACACAGGAAAATTTTAGGTTACATGAGAAAAATCGTAATACTCTTAAATGGCCAAATATCTGTCAATCAGTTTGGCCAATACTGTGGTTGAAATGTATATGAATGCTGCTGTATGATGCTACAGTATGATGCTGTAACCAGTACATTTTTGTTTGACCTTTCTTACCATTTCTATTCAAATGKACAAATGGAGTAAAAAAAACATAGCATTATACCTGTGTCAGACAGCATTGTCATTGCTTGACAACTCATGTCAACTACCCAGGTGTGAATGACTGTATTTCTTAAAGCTCATCTGCCCAAGGATTCCTTTGGAGGGTGATTAATAAATCAAGTGATTAAACAATTCTGGACTAATGTCTTACTGAACAATACTGAACTAATGCATTATTCTCATAAACATAACAATGTCAGCAAATATGATATCATGGCTGTTATTTAGTAATATTTATTGATGGGAGCAGATGAGAGGCATCAGGCATTTAGCAAGTGCTCTCCTAGTTACTAGTATTGTGGTGCGTAAAGGCTCAGTGCCAGATTCTGTAAAAGGATCAGCGTTAAACCTTTAACCTCTGACATATGACATCACCCCTCCATGCCGTTAACACGTTAGCATTACATAGAGCTTAAGATAGCTCTACCACAGAGCTGGCACTGATTGCGCCAGTGCTAAATTGCTCATGTGACATAACTTTGAGCATTTCCTGTGACGCAGATAACCCATGCACGCATAGCCATTAAAACACACACCAAGCTGGATAGAACACATCCTTTTCTATTTTGCCCAGTGCTGTCAGTTAGCTTTTCCTGGCAGAGGAAGAAAACAACAATCAAATTTGACCCTATTTTCTTTATTTCCTGATTTCATTGTGTGTGATTCATCAGAGTATGGTAGAAAAATGGGTTACAAACATTATTTATTTTACACAAACGACTCCATTTGATCTGCAGGAGACACAACTGAGATACTACAGAGATCTTTTGTGGTTGTTCTGTCCTGCAGGTAGCAAATACTTAAAGTCACACTAATGGGAGATGGTGGCCAATAATAAGTTCAAAAGCTAAAAAAAACAGTCATTCACACCTGGGTAGTTGACATGAGTTGTCAAGCAATGACAATGCTGTCTGACACA